>BSBM01000358.1:17207500-17490000 GCA_027924585.1 Larix kaempferi | reverse complement strand
TTACAGCATTTTGTGATGCTTGGTATGCCACTTCTGCAATGGATAAGGGCACGTTTGGTTCTTCTTTAGTCGGAGGGATCCATGGATCATTCGTTTCACTAATCGTAAGAACTTCTGAAGATGATGTATCGTTGGTACTCATAGAACCAATGTAATGAATAGGAGCAGGTAGGTCAAATGTTCCCATCAACAATGAATACATACATACTCCTAAACTCTCACTGGGCGGACGAGCTTGATCAATCAAAGGGATATTTGAATCCAACAGAGTTATGTTATTTTTTCAAGTGAATATTAGTTGATCAACTATAACGATCTTACCTTCATGAGGGAACATCAGTACTCAGAAAATGAATGAGGGTATGGCTTGCATCGCATACGTCCAACTTCTTCCCAACAACAGATTGTAGTTGAGAGAAGCATCAACGACTTCTACCTCCACTGACACTACTTTACCGACAAGTTGAATCTCAAATTCTGGTAAGACTCCATGCGGATGGCAATATTTTTCGTCAAACGCTATAAGTAGTGTAATCGAAGGGGGCAACTCAGGAGAACCCAAGGCTTTCCAACAGGATATAGACATTATGCACATCGACGCGCCTTCATATACCACCATTCTTGCAATAGTATTTGCACCATGGACTACATTGATAGGGAAACCGAGGTTTTATATTGGACATATCAAATCTAGCAAGCATACTTGATGAGTCCATACTACCTATTTCCGTCAGAAGTGCATTCTGGTGCGAAGGCCGGCTTCGCAATACTTCTAGTGCATATATAGCACATGGCGTTTGGGATAGGTCCTCCACAACAGAGTAGTTGGGAGAATCCCATGCATTAGGGATGTGCTTAGCGAGTTTATAGACACCCTTTGTTATCTTCGGAAAAGGATTTGTTGGTCTCTCGATGTGGCAAGGAACATATGACTCATGAACCTCTTTATCTTTTCGCTGCATTTTCGGGTTTAAATTCTTGGCTCTTGTTTGCAAAAGAGCGTCTGATTTAACCATGTTGATATACAACTGATCAGCAGATGTGGCATGATGAGTGCCCCCATTATTAGAACTTCCAGAAGCTGAGCCTTTTCCTTTGGGAAAAAGGATCTTTTAGGACAGCCGATTTCTTTTCTTTCAATAGCTTCTAGGCTTCTTCGATGAGAGGGCATTGGTGAGTGATGTGGTCATCCTTACAAAGTTTGCAAGGAAACTTTACCTTCTTTTTGTATCTTTTTCCCTCCTCGGCATTTTCAGTGTTTTTGGGTATTTGTTGGTTTCCCTCCCCTTTATTGCCCTTTTTCTTGGGTTTTCGAGGACCCTTTGTCTGCACATTTTGTACATATTCTGTTTGTGAAGGGGACGATGCAACCGTAGTTGCTTCTGCTGCAGACTGCTTCATTGAATGTGCGTGCACTTGTTTTGTTAAATCCTCCAGCGTGGATGAGTCGGTTGAACCAACGATGCCATCGGCATGAGGTCCAGGTTTGGGATTACCAAGATATATATTACATCTCGATGTGTCAGGTATAATATTGTAAAGGATCTTAAATTGAGCATAGAATAGGTCGATTTGTTGGGTCGTTAGAATTGCTTCCTCTTTAGATGTTACCCTAGAAGTTGAAACATCTTTCGATACGTAAGCGAACAGTGATTTTAAAAATCACTCCAAAATAAAATCTGGGGAATCTCAGCTTTGATGAGTCACTTCCGTCTTTGCCACTGGTGAATGTGATCAGGAATATGAGTCGCTTTTTTCTGTCTGAAAGTAGACAAAATATCCATGCCAACATCATACTAGATAGGAAGTTGGAAGTGATTCAAAAATACTATCGTTAAATCCCAAAAATTATCGTATGTTGCAGTAGGCAATTCAATGTATCATTTAGCTGCTACACTCGTTAAGGTTCTCTGAAAGAGCCTCAATCAAATTGAGTCATCATTTAACGAGTTTGAGGAGCACCAGAGATGAAAGGTTGTAACATGATCTCCAGGATCTTCACCGGGCTTACCTTAGAATTTTGGAATTTCCAAAGGAAGCTTGGTTGGGAACGGAGGCCAAGCAGGGTTGTGATGCACCATATCATTCATTAGTTTCAAAAGGTCTGGCAGATTCAGATTTTCCAAAAACGGGTAGCGAGGTCACACCGATGGAATGTGATTTGGAGGATATTGGTATGGGGAACCACGCAAAACCTGACTCCTATAAGTTTGGTTTTGGATTCCCCTAGACACCGGTTGTGAAGAATAAACATTTTGAAAGTTGCTTCATCCAAAGGCTAATGGATTACTTCATTGTGGTTTTGTCCATTGCGGCTGAGTATAAGTACCTCCAAATGGAGGGTTGGTATAACTGCTACTTCCCATTCCACCAAATAGTGAAAAAGGATTAATTACTCCCTACAAATTCCAATCAAGTACATAATTTTCAAATGAAACAACTAATGCATTTAAATTCCTTGAAATGTGTTGATATGTAATGAAATCAAAATATCTTTCAAGCAACCTAACTCGCAAAAACTGATGTAACAAAGAAGGATCTCAAACCTTGTACTCACCTAAAAATTGAAGTACCACTAACTGTGAATCAAGTCGTACCTCCAAATGTGAAATGTGATGATGAATAGAATCTCACAGTAACTCGATAACCATGCTATACTCAGCTACATTATTCGACGTAGGTCTCAAACAAGCACCTCCTGAAGAAACGAGCTGGCTAGAGGATGAGTAAATAACCCAAGCTGCTAAAGCCAACTGATGAGTGTGGCGACTAGCGCCATCATCGAATCCTATGATACTCAGTTGTCATCGGAAAACATAATAGTCCATTAGCCTTTGGGAAAGTATCCTATAGCATGGGAGAGACTACCAATGTACGATTGTAGAAATAAAGACATACAATGTTCTGCAAATACAATTACTAAGAAAAAGAGATTAGGGTTAGAAGGATATGTACCTTATTCAGAAGTTTGATCCAAGCCTTTCTCTTCCTCGCTCTTCAATGCAACAACCTGCAAAACAAACTTAAGCCTTTCTCAAACCAATTTGACTATAAATAAAAGGATTGATATTTATAATAACATAAAACATCAAATTGCAATCAGATTTGAAGCATACATGAAAAAATCGTATTTGGGAAAGGAAGAATATATGATATTTATTCATGCATGAAGTGAGTACATAAATTATACTTTTCCTTCACCGGCACCGTCGTAACCAAACCGTGGGTTCCTTCTCCTCTCTCTTGAGTAAGAATTCCTCCAGCATTACATTACCAAAAGTTGGCTCCCCTTCTCCAAGGCCTTCCTCTTGTATTTATGGAAAGAGTAGGAGGATAAGTTCGAAGGGTGGTTAGCATAGGTAGTTGAGGAAGTTGGAATAACTTCCAAAACTAATCCATAGTTAGTGTTTTTATATATATTTCACGATTTATTAAGATACCCGCGACTATGACATAGGAAAACATGTGCGTGACTCGCGGCTATCCTAGCTTGCAGCTAGCAGGTGCAGCTTTTCAAAAGATACATGCGGGTTGTTAGTATAGACACCCACGGCTAACCTGCATGTTGGAAAGCATAAGAGTCGCGGTTATTCTCTAAAGTAGGCAGAAAAAATATATTTTGAGGAAAGGACTGCAAGGCTCATCTCTAAGTCATCTAAGGTTGAGCAAGCTCTTCCATCCATAGTGTCCTTTTGTGTGATCGACAAGGAAATTTGATCACGGACGGAGAAGTGCTATTTCTACCAATAAAAAACTTCTCAAGATCGATGTAGGCTCTAGATGGCATGCAAAACTGAGCTCCTTCATGCCCTGAGCTCTGATACCATGTTGGAATTTGTTTGAGATTTGATCTTTAATTCTTTTAGATGCAGAGACTTGAAGAAATGAGACAATTTAATCCATGAAATTCATACAACCATAACACAAGATATACCCTGGGGAAAATCCTCAAAATTATGAGAAAAAAACCCCAGCAATTCTTCTCAGTATAATATAATGGATAGCAGAGAATGCTTTCTTTTAAAACATAACAGATTGCTTTCAGAATATAAGAGATCACCAAACTTCATGGTGAAGATACGGAAGCAATAGAGAAGAGAGATCAATCGGATGTGTCATGTCCCTTCCCTAGTGACCTTGGTCAAGACTTGTATCCTCCCATCCCTAGGGGGTCTAGGAAAAATAAATAATAGAGGTATATTTTGGGCACAAGTACTATAGTAATTAATTGATTTTAATATTATGAGTTTTAAATTATCTTTGATAATAAGTGTCTCATCATTATTAATTATTTTTTGTGGAAAGTATCAATGATGACATGGCTAGGAGGGTGCATAAGGTCAAAGTGGACCTTACTTACTCAAGATGAAAGCTCATAAAAATCAAGGAGTTAGCTAAAGGCAAGGTGGCAGCATAAGGAAGTGGAAACTGACAAAACTAAGGAAAAAACAAGAAAAAGCACAAAGAATGAAATTTTAAAAGAAGGAAAGTGTAGAAAGAAACCAGTTGGAAAATCAGGAAACATTTAGAAAAGCTAAGTAGGGCACACTTGCTAATTCCAATGAAAGGACACAAAGAAGGAAAGTTTTGCAAGGCAATTAATTGCTAATTCTCTCAAGCAATGTTCCCTTCCTCTCACACACATGTGGATGGATTGTGGATGAATTTACCTAAGATATAAAAGAATGATTCCAACTCCCATTCACATCTTTTCGTTAATTATTTTTGTCATCAAGAGCTCTTTCTACTCAGAGTTGAGAGATGTGCCTCAACCATTGCTTGGGAGATGAACCACAAGGTATTTCATGTTCCAACTAGTCATTTATCAGATCCAGAGCCATGGGATTCTGATCTACAGATATAAATCATTCCAGTATTGAATATTCTCAAGCTTCCAGAGAGTGATCATCATCAGAGTACCATTGGAGAGAGTATTGGAAGATTCCATCATAAGAGGTACTCCATTCAGAGGAGAATATCAGTGCATCCTAGAATGTTCAGTACACCCCTCATCTACAGCCATCAGCATTGATTTCATCCACCTATAATATCCATTACATAAATTTATCTCCTCCTCTTCTCATGCTTATTCTCTCCATATTGTAAGATTTTCTAGCATTGGAGATCAACTGAAGAACTGAATGTAATAATCTCTTTAATCTCTTCTCATGACCTATGATTTCGACCTTATATTGTTCAAATACTCATATCAGAACCTTCATTTATTCCATAAGTATAAATTGTAATCCTATAAGGAAATTTGGATCATAAAAATGGAAGGCTAGCTCTTTATGCACCATTTAATGACTAGTTTCACCACTTTTATCAGTAAAAATTATGTATGAGTTTATTTTCTGATATGATGGATTTTTTAGGTTCCCGATACAATATTAAATCACCCCAAACCCTGTTTTTGAGAATTTGGATATACCTTAGTCATTTTGAGAGAGTTTGGAAAACTGCTAGTTGAGTAGTCCTACCTAGTACACTTGACCCTTTTGCTCACAAATTCATCCAAAGCCTCCCAAATTCCATGAAAATATGATCCATAATTTATTAGAGAGTTTAAGGCCTAACATACACCCCTATTTTCATTCAGGTGTTACATCTAATTCTAGTTTGCATATGCTGGAAGGCCCAGGAAGCATCGAAGTAGACACCAGTTCTGGTTGACTGTTGAAAAGTAAATGCCTCTAGTTATTTTTGCATAGGACTTGGAAGTTGGCCCTGTTCTACCTTTCTACTTCACACTTTTGCATATAAAAACCAGAACCTAAATTCATCCCTATGATCCTTGAGTTGGGAGTCGGTATCTAGAGTTATCACCTTACAGATTAGAAAAATTGTTAAAATTTACTAGTTAAAATTCTACTTAAAAATGGTGCTCTGAGTTGAGATTCTAGCCTATTCTTGACCGGTATCTTACAGTGGTATCAAAGCATGGTCCTTTGAACCTGATATTAAAAAAATAAAATTTGGTCATGATTCTGAGGAGAGTTCCATTCCCAAAAGGAAAGAACCCTGAAGAACCTCCTGCTGAAGAAGAGGTGGATTCTACTGGAGGAAAAATGCGAGGAAAATATATGTATGATTTAGATGAGAAGGAAGAGTTAAAAATCTTTGTTCAAAGTATGTGAAAAGGAATTCAAGATATATCTCGGAACATCATTCAATCTGGGAAAGACCCCATAGAATTCTTAGCCAAGCAGCTAGGACATAAAGATGGTGAAGGGAGCAGTAGTGGCTCTCAAAATGAAGAAAGGAAGGTCCCTGGTGGATCTATCTTTTCAAAGACTAGGCCTCATAATAGGCCTAATTAATTTAGAGAGGAATTCAAGGATCAGCCTCGATAGACCATGCCTAAGTTCCTTTAGGAACACAAGGAAGATCCTAAAGAATCAGTGGCTTCTTGGGAGTAGCGGTATGTAGTATACCAAATCTTGAGTGAAGAATGTAGAGGGCATTTCCTTTCAAGGATTTATGTGAAGCATGGTATAAAAATAATCCAATAGGAGGTCATAGGATTCTAACACACAATTATGAATTGAGAAATTCCATTGGTAAGATCCAGTTACCCTTCTTTGATGGATCCTCTAAGTGTAATGCAAGCTCCTGGGTGCAAAAGCTAGACACTTATTTTCAATTGAATCCCATGGCTGAGAGGGATGCCATCAGAATGGAAGCTTTGCATTTGGAAGGAGAGGAAAATGACTGGTAGTTCCATTGCATGAGAACCTTGGGACATGATCAGGTGACTTCCTATGAAGACTTCACCAAAATACTAGTGGAGAGGTTTGATAGAAGAGACCCTGAAATATCTGTTAGTGATATTATCAGCCGAAAGGAGTTCCATCGCCAAATCAAGGAAGGAAGTTAGAGAAAGAAGATAGAGCATCAATATTCATGCATAAAGTTAAATACTTCGCTCCATAATAGCCAGAGTATATGTGGTCAAGGATTGGAAAGGTTCGACATGAGCCAGCTTGAAGCAGGCACAATCAGGACTCTCAATGCGCTTTGTTGTTTTTAGCCCAGATGGTCCCTGATAGAAAACCATTGTTGACACATGTCCGCTTCAGAGATATTCAGGGGCCTAGAGCAGTATCATTGGACCACCTTTAGAAGGCCCTGAAACCACCTAGCTGTCACGACGGTTTATAAAAGCAGTTGGTAGGGAGGCCTAGCGCTAAACGAGACCCACCTTAGAGGACATGCATCTTCTTGGCCCGGATCTCGAGTTTTCCTGACGGAAAATAAATGGTCAGAAAAGAGTCAGGGGGTTGAAGCCATGAGAAGTTTAACATGCTCTGTTCACCCTAGATTCAAAACTGCAGTCTCCATGTGGCAATCCCAGGATCATTCAGGGATCCTGGAGTGGGTTTCCAAAACCACTTTTTGAGGGGCTTGAAAACTACTAGTGGGTTGTTGTCTTGTCATCCTCGCTGCCACTTTGAAGCGACTCTCCCCAACAATCATTTATGCCACCGGCACCATATGAAATACAGTTCACTCCCAGCGTGTGAATCTCAAAAGGGTGGTCAAGAAATTATTGCGGCAGTACAGGTTCGCTCTCCAAGGACAGTTCAGGCGGCTCTATAAATACCCCTAAGTTGGCCCATTTTGTACATTGAGACTCGTGCACTTCACCGGTTCAGAACACGTAGCCGAAGACGTGTAGACTGTTTCAGGTTCGCTTAATTCGAAGAGTCGGGTGACAAGGTCTTTTCAATGGTTCATTTCATCTCGAGAGGAGGTTCACCAGGAGCACTGAGGGTGCAGACGACCAGCATCCATGAGCAGGCCGCAGATGTTCACCCGCCTCTAGCTTGACAAAAAAAGCTCGAGGTCTCACCTGAGATGTCTAAGGAAGGTTCAACTATTTCATCATTTCAAATGAAGATGGGCCTTCCGTATGAAGAAGCACGGAAGAAGGGGACATGTCGATCCCAACGAAGCATGATCAGATGGCGGAGTAGTAGCACCTGAGCATTTCTAACGAAGCAGTATCTACATCAGGTCCTGTTCCACAACTCGGCATCATAGTTAAGATTTTGTCCCATCGAAAGCAGGATCCGAGAGAAAAGGGCTTGGACGGGATGGAAGAATGAAGTAGTAGATGTCTGCAAAGCAGTATTTTTCAGTGGTATGGTCGTAGCTACATCTTCATCAAGCCGTAGGTAGTCCATCTGGTGTGTAAAAGGTTCTTCGTAGCTTTGACAGACGTTATATCGTTGATACCTTATATTTTAAGGTGATGCGAACTTTGTCTAGACGGACGTACTACTTTGTTAACAAGGTGGTCCCGGGTCACGGTCATAAGGATAACCAGTAATTCCCCTATGACTAATATTGTAACAAACTCTGTTAAGGAGTATAAACTGAAAATTTTAAGCTGTTGAGCTGTAACTGATTGAAACAAATTCTGTTTAGATAGTAGGAAGGCTATATATAGCCAGGTAGGCAGTAGCCAAAGGGTGGGATATCTTATGTAAGAAGTGTTACTTCTATGTTAGATGGTTGATCAAATAAAAAGAGAAACATATTTTTGCCCCATCTTGGAGCTTGATGGATTCAAATTTTTGATGTGCACAGTTAGTACCTCTTTTTGTTTTTCATCTCTTCTGTTTATGTATGATTTGCAGAACTATTATGAGTTTATATGAGTGCTTATGCTTAAATCTATTTCTTTAATGGTGATTAGTACTTGAAGTATTCATGCCGATTTATCTTGAAGTTATATCCTCGTATTATTCAGTAGTGTTATGTGTTTCATTTTGTTAGGACTGTTGAATTCCTCTCTCAAGCTCAACACGTTGTTCTATAAATGTAAAATAAATATTTACTTTCACAGTACCTTTATCTTGCACCATTCCATTTCCATTTGCTACTCAAAAGTATGATTTCTTGGCACATGAAATACTTCCCATTAACATTTCAAGATTGGAATTCTACATTATTTCTGTCAGTTATGTTGTGATTCAGTAAATTTTTCAGAAGTAATTATTGATGCCTAGGAATAGTTCTAAAAAAAAGCTTTAGAACGTCTCTAGGACTAACAATATCTTTCAGGGAGTTGGAACATGTGAAGAAAACCAGAACTCCTGAAGCTTACATATCATAGTTCCAAAATCTTGCAGTGATGCTCACTAACATATCTAAAGTTCTCTTGATCCTCGTTCTCACGGAAGGATTAGCAGAGCCATTGAAAGGGCTGGTAAAGTCCCACTGACCAGCTACCTTACAAGAAGTAGTGAGCAGAACAAGGGATTTGCAAGATGCCATCCCAAGAACAATATATCCTCCAAAGGTTAATGTGCCTACAAAATTTCAGAATCAAAGACCACCTTTCAGGATTGTGGCAGCCTTGAACAAGAAGGAATACTCATAGAGAGATCGAGATGTGTTAAGAAGGAAAAAGCTTTGTTTTTCTTGTCATGAACCTTGGGTTCTGGGCCACAAATGTGCTAAGGGGAAAGCACACTACATTGAGGTATTTTCAGAAAGTGAGGAGGAAGGAGTGGAAGAAGATACACCAGTAGATGATGGTTATGAAATAGTAGGATAAGAACAACCCTCGCATCCAGAAATCAAAATTGCAGTTTTAAGTGGAGTTCCCCGCTACCATACCATGAGATTCAAAGGGGTTGTGAAAGGACAAAAGGTATCAGTTTTGGTTGATGGGGGTTCCACCCACAAATTTATTGATGCAGCCATGGTAGAGAGGAGAAAGTTACGAACAAAAAAATTTGGAGGTTTCACTATCAGCATTTCGGGAAACAACACTATGGAGTGTAATCGATGGGTTCCAAAATTGCAAGTGACTCTTGGAGACCATACTGTGACCAGCAGCTTTTAAGTTGTCAATGTGGCTGATACCAATGTGTTGTTGGGAGTGTAGTGGTTGTACTCCATTGGTGAGCATTTAGTTAATTACCAAGTACCCCAAATGAGCTTCAAAGATGTTGAAGGAAAGCAAGTAGTTTTGAAGGGTGTCAACACCTACCCAAAACAAGTGATTTCTACAAATAGCATGAGGTCGGTATTGAGGCATGGTGATATTGAGTGGGTTGATGAATGTTTCACCACCACTCAAGGGACTTCCATATATGTATCACACCATCGGGAGGACATCCAAAGGATGATACACAAACACAAGAAAGTGTTTGAATATATTCCACATGGAAGGCCTCCTGACAGAGGACATGCACATTGGATTGAGCTGGAAGATGGAACCTTTCCTATCAATATCCACCCTTATAAGCACCCCAAAATTCAAGGATGATATTGAGAAGACCATCAGAGAGCTTCTTGATATGGGATTCATAAGACCAAGCTCAAGTCCCTTTGCATCATCGGTGGTCCTAGTAAAAAAGAAGCATGGAACAATGTGCATGTGCATTGACTATAGGGATTTGAACAAGAAGACCATCAAGAACAGATATCCTATCCCAAGGATTGATTAATTGATAGATGAGCTGAATGGAGCCAAATATTTTTCTAAGATTGATCTTCGCTCAAGATACCACCAAATCAGGATGAAGGATGAAGACATCCAAAAAACTGCTTTTTGGTTCCATTATGGGAATTTTGAGTTTCTTATCATGCCTTTTGGCTTCACCAATTCACTGACTACTTTCCAATCCTACATGAACAAAATTTTCAGTAAGATACTATGTAAGAATTTCCTTGTATTATTTGATGATATTCTGATTTATAGTAGGACATGGGAAGAAAACTTGCACCATTTGGACAATGTCTTGACAATCCTGGCTGAACAGTATTTTTATGCCAAATTGTCCAAGTGTGAGTTTGGATTGAATGGGAACCTTTATATTGGTCATATCATTGGGAAAGAAGGAGACAAAGTGCATATGGAGAAGGTCAAGGACATACTTGAATGGCCAAGCCCAAAGAACATAACATCCTTAAGGGGATTCATTGGTTTGTGCACCTACTACCAAAAATTTGTAATATGGTTTTCTAAGATAACATACCCTTTGACAGATCTCACCAAGAAAGGTTCCTTTTGCTAGTCAGATGAGGTTGAAAATATTTCAACAGAATGAAGTAAGTCATGAGAAGATGCCTAGTACTTGCACTTCTTGATTTCACTCAGCCTTTCATATTGGAATGTGATGCCTTGGGAATAGGCATTGGAGCAGTTTTAATGCAGAATAGGCATCCCGTTTCCTATGAGAGCATAAAGTTCCAGCCACATGAGAAGCATTATTCAATTTATGATAAATATATGTTTTCCATCATGCATGCCTTGGCCAAATTCAGACAGTAACTAGTGGGAGGCAAGTTAATAGTCAATACTGATCACAACAGTTTGAGACATTTCTTGACCCAAAGAGAGTTGAATGATAGACAATAGAAATGGGTAAGTAAGGTTCAGTATTATGACTTTTACATAGAATAAAAAAAGGGTAAATGAATGTGGTAGTTGATGACCTCTCTAGGAAACCTATTTTTTCTTTGTTGCAAGTCCCCACTGATTGCAAAGTCCAACTATCTATGGAATACTCTAAGAACCAGTTTTCTTGTGAAGTGTTGGAGAGGGTGATTCAGGATGATGCCTACCAAGTCCTCAATGATTATATATATTACAAGGACATAATTTTTCTAGTGCCTGGATCAAAATTAAAAGAAAATATTTTGGTGGTTTCCCACAATGCACCAGTAGAAGGCAACCCTGGATTCCTAGAAGCTTACTGGAAGGTGAGAGAGAGGTTCACCTGGAACGGCCTCAAAAAAGATGTGTTGAGCCATGTAACGGAGTGTACTGCATGCCAACATAATAAAGTGGAGCACACTCATATTGCTGGTCTCCTACAACCCTACCAATACCAAAACAGAAATGGAAAAGTGTGTCCATGGATTTCATCACAGGACTACCAAAAACTCAAGGTGAGGATAACATCTTTGTAGTAGTTGATAGATTGACTAAATTTGCTCACTTTTTTACTATCACGTCAAATATTATTTCCATTCAAGTAGTTGCACTATTTTTTAAAGAAGTATTCAGATTGCATGGTCTTCCCAAGACTATAATAAGTGACCGAGATAGCAAATTTACTAGTGCTTTCTGGAAAACTTTGTTTGAACTAGTTGGAACTAGTTTGAATCTCTGTTGATGTATATGTAACTTTGGAATGTATTTCATCTATGTATTTCATATATATTTATTGTACCCTTATAAGAGATGTGTTATTCCTCTATAAGGAAGTGTCGTCATGTGGATTGACAAGTGTCGCAAGTGTGTCTACTTGCCAATGGGTTATTAGACCACCATGTGTGGGGTCGGCCCTAAAATATATATTATATTGTGGATGTATCTAGATAGACAAGTCGGCCCCATAGTGTAACTCGGAAAACAGGTTAAGTATAAATAGAGATCGGGAGATCTCTATTTGTATCAATTCGAAAAGACACACTTCTCTCACTCAGAAAGTGGCGCACTAGTGAGGAGGAGGATCATCTTCTCTAGGAGACTATCTCAAGTATATTTTGATTGTACTTTGGTTGAGCCATTTCTCTCTCTATCTCTGAGGAAGTTGTGGGGTTTGTCACCTTAGGTTTTTCCCCATGGAAACTCTGTGTCTCTTATCTCTCATGCTTTTGATTCTTGTAATGCTTGTCATGCTTATTGTGATTATTATGCATTGATATACTGTATATGTTATTCTCTCAGTAAAGATCCAAGAGTATTGTGAATTAATTCTCAAAATTTAACATGGTATCAGAGCTAACCTGAGAAGAAGACATTTTGCAGTGATGAAAAATTGAGTTTCTTATTTATTGGGTTTCTCTCCACAGTTTTTGGAAAAGCAGTATAGTAGATTGACTCTACTCATCAAGGAGAATCTATCTATCCAATCAGAATTCAATTCTGAGCATTTTCAGATTTGGCCCTAAAAATTAGGGTTTCCACAAAAATAGGAATTTCTGAAATCTGAAGACATAGCTAGGACATAGCTAAAATATCCTTGCAAAAATAGAATTTTAGAGCTTTGGATCGAGATTTTTGGCTGGGTAGATCTCCGGGAAACTCAAACCCTAATTCAGGGCTCTCCCCAATGAACCCAGGAGGACAAAAAGGAAAATCTGAAGGGTAAAGCTTTGTTGATCTCAAATTCTGAATACACCAGGTTGATCAGCTCATCAAGGCGCATCTTTCTATCCTTTCAGAAAGTTGAAATTCACATTTTGAATTTTTAGGGTTTTTCCGACAAACCCTAATCCGGGACGAGATCCAATTTTCAGCATTTCAAGTGGTAAGACCTAAATATTTTCTATTTCCATTTGAAGTACTCTTTATGTCTCACCACACCAAGCTTGATGATAAGCTTGAAGGGGCTAATAACTTCTGAGCTCGGAAGTATAGGATTGGGTTAATCTTGGAAGAGAATGAGTTGGACTCATATATAAAAGAAGACATTCCTATCCCAGAGGATGAAGAGTCTAAGGTATTGCATAAGAAGAACTTGGTCAAGGCAAAGAGAATCATTGCTGATTCTATCAAAGACCATCTCATACCCCATGTGTCTTCTCTAAAGACACCCAAGGCTATTTTTGACTCTTTGACCAAGCTATTTGAAGGAAAGAACATAAATCAGAAGATGACCCTGCGGAATCAATTGAAAGGGGTCAAGATGTTGAATGGAGAAACCATTCAATGCTATTTCTCCAAGTTCTCTCAGATCAACGAACAACTTGAATCTATAGATGAAATGGTGGAGAATGGTGAAATTGTTATTACTTTGAATGGCCTACCTAGTTCATGGGACTCTTTTATCCAAGGGATTTGTGCCAGAAAGAAATTAATCTCCTTCAACAAATTGTGGGAGGAATGTTCTCAAGAAGAAACAAGGCTTGTGGCAAGAGAAGAGAAGATGGGAAATGAAGATCAAGCTCTCATAGCTCACAATAAGAAGGGCAAGTTCAAGAGGGAGCCATCCCATCACAAGAAGAAATATTCTCATCATTTTCACAAAGACAAGAAAGATCTAAGGTGTTTCACTTGTAATGAGAAGGGTCACTTTGCTTCAGAATGTCCCAAGAACAAAAGGGACAACCACAACAACAACAGCTCCAACAAGAAGAATAAGGGTAACAAAAGAAGGTACCATGCTCATGCTGCCGAAGATTATGAACCTCCAAAGAAGAAGGCTAGGGCAGAAAGTGATGATGACTCATCAAGTGAAGAAGAGTATGTTCTAATCTCTGCTCTCACAGGTACTATCTCCCATGGTTGTAATGATTGGTTAATTGACAGTGGGGATTCCAAAAACATGACTGGGTTTAAAGAATCCTTTGTAAATCTGTCTGAACATGAATCACCCCATAAAGTGAATCTTGGGGATGATTATCAATATCCCATCAAAGGAAGTGGTGAAGCCTCCTACAACCTAGATTCTAGAAAATCTTTGAAGATGAAAGAAGTCCTTTATGTACCTGGGCTCAAGAAGAACTTACTCTCCATCTCTGCATTGGATGCAAAAGGTATGAGGGTTGCATTTGTGGATGGCCAAGTCCTAATGTGTCCAAAGGGAAAGACCATAGATGATGCAGTGTTGATTGAATAGCAAGAGGGAGGTTTGTATAAATTGAAAGGACAACCTGAAGATGCCATGGTGACATAAAGACAAAGATTCATCCATATTCATGGATCACATAGATGTATGTATAATTTTTTTTTGCAAAAGTTAACTAATGAATTATGTAGGTCATTGAAGAAAACAAGAACACATTACTAGACATAACTAGCACATATGCTGACTAGGTATGTGTTTCTTATATCATAGGATCTTTTATACAAGTATGCATGACATGATTGGTGATGTTTATTCATGAAGTCATAGGTTTGAATAATCATGGGTATATGCATATTGCGTGTCTTACCTTATTTAATGTTATGACTAACTAGAAGAGTCATAGATTTGAGTAATCACAAGTTTAAACATGTTATGACTAACCATAAGAGTCCTATATAAACCTTGAATGCTAATGCTTATTATTTCTGTTTGAAATGTTCATGACTATACATGCTTGAGATTATTGTGTTTTGATAATATTAATATTATACTAATGAATGTTTGATTATGTATGAAACCTTGAGGATAACTCAATGATGATACTAACAAGCATGCATAGGGATCGAGAATGAATATAAGTTCAAGAACAAGTAATCCAGGAAGCAAAGATCAAGAGGGAGTACACTCCAGTGGCTTCTACAGGGATGCAGATATTCAGAGGGAGTTGACCATATTTCTACATTCCACAACAGAAAGGTGTAGAAGAAGCTTCTTCAGATTAGGACTCCAGCAGCTCCTGCAAGGAAAAAAGACTCACAGGGAGTCCACCCAACAAACAAACAGGATAAGTATTTTAATTATCATTTCTTTCATATTTTTTTGTTTAAATAAAATTGTTCAATGATGTATATGCTCATGTTCCCAGAATTAGGATATGTATTGTGCATATTAGAATGATTGCATTAATGAACAATATACTACTAATATCCATGTGTTGGGTAAGTGGCCTATGTCACTGTACAACATTCCATTGCTACTTATCTAGAATGAAACCTCTTTGTTGACATGTTGAGAGTAGTGCAAACTCTTAACAATGTTCTGGTAGAGACTGGAAGGCATCTAGAAAGTTATGGAACATGGATAAATGTTGTATTGAAGCATTGGCTTAAACAATTGCATGACTGTATGACATATTTCTTTATGTGAAAGAATTTGTTCTGAAAATTATGAGATGTTTCTAATCATGCAATTTAACTTGTTTTGTAGGAAAGACCGTATACCTTCACCTACAAAAGAGGGATTACAACATTTGTTCAAGCAACAAAATTATCTATTGAAGATATTGAAGTTCCCAGGATACGGGAAGAATGCCATGATCCGTCGATCATGAAGAACGATGTTTGGAATGCAGTCCCAAGAGCTGAAGAGAAGTCTGTTGTGACTTCCAAATGGAACTATCAGATCAAGCATGCTGCAGATGAAAGCATAGAGAAATAGAAAAGTGATGAAATAGAAAATACACCAGATGGATTTCAAGACAGCTGTATTGAATGGTGTAGTCATATATGTGTGCAGAACTTGGTAGGATAGACAACTTTCTATCCAGTTTGGGATTTACCAAGAGTAAAGCAGATTCCAATATTTACTACAAGGTTGAGGAAGGGAATCCTGTGATTCTACTCCTGTATGTGGATGACTTATTTGTAACAGGAGATGACAAAATTGATTGCAGATACAAAGAGGAAGCTTGTTGTCGAGTTCAATTTAAAAGATTTGGGAATGATGCATTATTTCCTAGGTATGGAGGTGTGGCAGAGTTCAGATGAGATCTTCCTTGGACAAAGGAAGTATACTGTAGATATACTGAAGAGGTTCGGGATGATGGATTGCAAAGCCATGGTCACACCTATGGCATCAAACCTGAAGCTTCTATGTGATGCTTCATCTGATCTAGTTGATATTTCTATGTATCGTCAGATGATTGGGTCCTTGATGTACCTGACGAACACGAGACCAGATATTTGCTTTGCTGTGAACACATTGAGTCAGTTCCTGATAGATCCAAGGAGTGTTCACTTGGTTGCTGTAAAGCATGTCCTGAGGTACCTGAAGGGTACAGTGGATTATGGGCTCAAGTATGAAGCAAATCAAAAGTTTAACCTGCAGTGTTATGTTGATTTAGATTGGGCAGGCAGTGCCGCAGATAGGAAGAGCACATATGGGTGTTGCTTCAGTATGGGATGAGGTGTGATCTCTTGGTTCAACAGGAAGCAGTCCTGCGTAGCACTGCGTACAGCTGAGACAGAGTATGTTGCAGCCTATTCAGCTAGTTGTGAGGTAGTATGGCTACGGAAGCTACTGTCTGAGTTATTTGATCTCCCATTGGATTCTACTGGTATATTCTGCGATAACCAGAGCTGTGTGAAGCTGTCTGAGAACCCAGTGTTTCATGAAAGGTCGAAAAACATAGAGATCAAATATCACTATATCAGGGATATGGTGCAGAGAGGAGCCGTGAAGATCCTGTATGTTGCGACGGACAAGCAGATTGCAGATGTGCTGACGAAGCCACTAGCCAGGGTGAAGTTTGAGTACTTCAGGGAGAGGCTTGGTGTTCTTCAGATCGACGACACTTCGAGGAAGAAGTGATGGACACATTTGCTGAAGCCATTCCAAGAATGTTGGAAGGAGGATCCTTCACATGGCTGTGGATGTAAGCACTGGATGATGAGTATCAGGATGATGCTCTAGTTACTACTCTAAATATGCATCATATTGGATGTTGGATATGATCAGTTGGATCATTTATATTTGTATGTATGTATGCATCGTGTTGATGCTGGATATGATCAGTTGGATCATTTATATTTGTATGTATGTATGCATCGTGTTGATGTTGGATATGATTAGTTGGATCATTTATATGTATGTACGCATCATGTTGGATGTTGGATATGATCAGTTGGATCATTTGTATGTATTTTGTATATGCATCATGTTGGATGCTTGGACCATGTATCTGTATCAGGTGGATACATTGTATGATTAGGTAGATCATATATGTATCATTTATTTGTAGTTGTATCAGGTGCATACACTGTATGATCAAGTGGATCATGTATGATGATATGTATTAGGTAGATACTTGGTGTGCATCAGGTGGATGCATTGTATGATCAGGTTGTTCATGATGATGAGATTTAGGACATTGCTCCAGATGATATGTACCAGGATGGTACAAGTGATGATGATCAGTATGATCATGGGCATCAGGATGATTCCTTGTGCGATGATGATCCATTGGATCATGAGTATCAAGTTGATACTTGGAGGTCAGAGATGATATGTGGCTGGTTGTTCAAATAACATGTAATTAGTCCTGGGAGATCTTACTGGTCGTGCTGCGGCACATAAATGTTCCTGGGGTACTCTTTCCGGTATTGCTATGTAGTATGTAATCAGTCCTCAGATATCCGATAGGTTGAGCTGTGTGCTCGTAATCAGTCCTAGGATGAGGTATTACTACAGAGAGATGTAATCGGTCCTGGAGATCCGATATGTTGAGCTGTGTGCTCGTAATTAGTCCTGGGATGCTCTTTAGAGATCTTTTCGGTCGTGCTGCAGCACATAAATGTTCCTGGGATGCTCTTTAAAGGTTTTGTCTATCCACATGTAATCAGTCCTAGAGATCCAAGAGGTTGAGCTGTATGCTCGTAATAAGTCTTGGGATTCTCTTTAGAGATCTTTCCGGTCGTGCTGCGGCACATAAATGTTCCTGGGATGCTCTTTAAAGGTATTGTGGAGGAGATGCATGTAATCAGTCCTAGGAGATCTTGCCGGTCGTGCTTAGGCACACAAATGTTCCTGGGATACTCTTTCTGATATTGCATCCACACATAAAATTAGTCTTGAGAGGCCACCTCTATAAGACCGTTCGCATAGATGATGAAGACCTACAGGTGGTGGGCCTACATCTAGTATGAAAAAGGACTGGCTCTGTAGAGCTTCCTATGACGAGTAGAGTCAGAGGTTGGTTGAGATAGCAGCAGCAGTGACGATGCATCGATGACAATGATCCCGAGAAATAGACTTGTCTAGTAGAACTGTGTTGAGAAATACCTTCCCAGTTAAGAGGGAGTGTTGATGTATATGTAACTTCAGAATGTATTTCATCTATGTATTTCATATATATTTATTGTACCCTTATAAGAGATGTGTTATTCCTGTATAAGGAAGTGTCGTCATGTGGATTGACAAGTGTCGCAAGTGTGTGTACTTGCCGATGGGTTATTAGACCACCATGTGTGGGGTCGGCCCTAAAATATATATTATATTGTGGATGTATCTAGATAGACAAGTTGGCCCCATAGTGTAAATGGGAAATTAGGTTAAGTATAAATAGAGATCGGGAGATCTCTATTTGTATCAATTCGGAAAGACACACTTCTCTCACTCAGAAAGTGGCGCACTAGTGAGGAGGAGGATCATCTGCTCTAGGAGACTATCTCAAGTATATTTTGATTGTACTTTGGTTGAGCCATTTCTCTCTCTATCTCTGAGTAAGTTGTGGGATTTTTCACCTTAGGGTTTTCCCCACAGAAACTCTGTGTATCTTGTCTCTCATGCTTTTGATTCTTGCGATGCTTGTCATGCTTATTGTGATTGTTATGCATTGATATACTATATATGTTATTCTCTCAGTAAAGATCCAAGAGTATTGTGAATTAATGCTCAAAATTTAACAATCTCAGCACAAGCTATCACCCTCAGAATGATGGCCAGACTGAGAGGGAAAATCAATGGTTGGAGGGTTATCTCATAAATTATGTTAACGGGCAGCAGAAAGCATGGGTCAACTGGCTACATTTGGAGGAATTATGTTATAATACAACATTTCATGTTTTCATTGGAATGACCCCATTCAAAGATATGTATGGATATGAATCCCCCACATTTGTAGATCTGATTTTTGGGGATTGCAGAGCACAAAAAGAAAAAAATTGGCTGCAATAAATACAAGACATACTCAAGGCCCTCAAAGAAAACTTGCAGGCTGCACAGAACCAATAGAAGATGAATGCAGATAAGAAAAGAACAAACCGAACCTTCCAAGAAGGTGACTTGGTCTACTTGAGGTTGCGACCCTACAAGAAATCCACTCTGAAATCAAAACGGGCTAAGAAATTGTTTACAAGGTTCTATGGGCCTTATAAGATCACAAGGAAAATTGGTAAAGTTGCTTATGAATTAGATCTGTCATCAAGGAGCAAGATACATAATTTTTTCCATGTGTCATGCTTGAAGAAAGAAGTTGGCCAACAAGTAACTGTTTCGGAAGAATTGCCTCCTCTTGATGATGAAGGAAACTTGGTCTTAAAACCAGAAATTATTTTGCAGGTTAGATAAAAGAATTTGAGGAGCAGAACCATTAAAGAATATCTATTGCAGTGGAAGGGGTTTCCTATGAAGATGCAACCTCAGAAGGTGAACAAATTTTGCAACATCGTGGATTACAACTGCTTGAGGACAAGCAGTCTTGGGGAGGGAGGAATGTCACGTCCCTTCCCTAGTGACCTTGGTTAAGACTTGGATCCTCCCATCCCTAGGGGGTCTAGGAAAAATAATTAAAAGGGGTAAATTTTGGGCAGAAGTACTATAGTAACTAATTATTTTTAATATTATGAGTTCTAAATTATCTTTGATAATAAATGTATCATCCTTATTAATTAATTTTTGTGGAAAGTATTAATGATGACATGGATAGGAGGGTGCATAAGTTCAAAGTATACCTCACTTACTCAAGAGGAAAGCTCATAAAAATCAAGGAGTTAGCTAAAGGAAAGGTGGCAGCATAAGGAAGTGGAAACTGACAAAAGCAAGGAAAAAAAAGGTAAAAGCACAAAGCAGGAAATTTTAAAAGAAGGAAAGTGTAGAAAGAAACTAGTTGGAAAAGCAGGCAACATTCAGAAAAGGTAAGTAGGGTGCACTTGCTAATTCCAGTGAAAGGACACAAAGCAGGAAATTTTTGCAAGGAAAGTAATTTCTAATTATCTCAAGGAATGCGCCCTTCTTCTCTCACAGGTGTGGATGGATTGTGGATGAAGTTACCTAAGATATAAAATAATGATCCCAACTCCCATTCACATATTTTGGTTAATTATTTTTGTCATTGAGAGCTCTTGCTACTCAGAGTTGAGAGATGTGCATCAACCATTGCTTGGGAAATGAACCCCAAGGTCTTTCATGTTCCATTTAGTCATTGATCAGATCCAAATCCATGGTATTATGATCTACAGATCTACATCAGTCCATTATTAAATATTCTCAAGCTTCCAGTGTCACATACCCCAATTTTTCAAAAATAATGTAATTATTTATTAATATGCCCGAGACATTATGTTAAATTTAATGCTAAGTGGGAATTGATGACTCAGCAGAGTCACCAGAAATGGAATGTAAATTCTGAATATTTTATTATTAATAAATAAATTATGGAGACAACAGCATGGGAGAGCTGTTAAAAGAGGTTACTGGTCTAACTAGTGGATGGAACTAGGTGAAAAGGCAAAAGACAAGTGGCAGCATCCTCAAACACTTCCTAAGTTGCAGGTGGCAGCTTCCCTATATTTTGGGGTCATGATTCCCCAAGAAAGTGGAATTTGAGCAGGTGGATCATTAATGACAGTTAACCCAACTAAGACCTAGGCAATCTTTTAAATAGTACTCAATGAACTGAGCTGGGGGTTCAACATAGTTCTGGAGGGAGAATACATTCAGGTGAATGTTATTCAGGAGTCCCATTGAGGAAGAGGGAAAAACAGTAAGGAAGTGTTTTGAGATGAGATGCTACAGTAACTTGGTTCCAGTTTACTTGTTTGGCTGAGTGAATTGTTTTGCTGCACCTAGTTCCAGCCAGGGAGACCAGAGCAAGCTCGGGGGTCCTGAGAAGTGCTGTCTGGGCACTCTCCAGGAATTGGTAGGGAGGAACATCCTCCCATTGCTGTTGTTGTCCACAAATCAAGACAGGTTCTGCTAATTACTCTTCTATGTTCTTTAAAGATGAATGAATGTATGCTGCATTTATTGTTAATATGTCTGAATAGAAGATTAATTAATTAGCAGGTCAAATATCCTAGAATATCAGAAGTAAGATTTGTTAACAGATACTGTGTTTTCTGCATTGTCAGTATGATTTTAATCTCTGTTCTAATTATATTGACGTATTTATAATTTCCCTGAGAAAACTGTACATACTTATTGTAATGATTTATAAGTCATAATTGTAGAACTAGTTAAGTTATATTTTTTTTTGTGTTTTATAAACAAATAGGGGTAGCATGACAAGTATTGGTACCCTGTATAGGATAAAATTTACTATACAGTCATAGGATACAAACAAGAAAATCTAAACATAGATATTATAACAATTCATATCTAGGTCGATAAACCTTATAGGAGATGTTGTAAACATAAATAAAATCTCCATCTCAGAATGCAAATCCCAGTCAAGAGTTACCCCTTTTATTTCACGAAAACTTAGTTAACTCATCTTTATTTATTTATTATCAAATAAAACGATTATGTAAAAACCCTACAGAACTCTGTTGTTGAGTTAAACATCACCATAATATTCTACTCCAAGCTCACTACAACAACAGAATCTTAAAAACGTGACACTAGATGACATCGCGACTGAGGAGTGACATGAAACTGATCATTCCATTGTTTAAACAGTAAAAAAAAAAATTTAATTAGCAGAGAAAACATAAACCAAACCAAACAGAGAGAACAGTTTTTACAGCTCAGTGTCGACTTCCCTTTTTATCACAAAACCCTACTTATTATTTCAACAAGCCATACATTACAATCCTCTCATTAAACCCTACTGAGAATTTTATAAATAAAACAATAGGTTTAGCAGGAACCTCTTAGGCTCGGCATCGAGCTCATTCAAGGTATTATTTACTTCCCTTTAACTCACTTAAATTTTGACAGAGTTTGTTTACAAAACTAGACAAGTAACCAAACCACGACACGAAGGAGTGATCATTCAAAGCCCCTTCTTTTTCTATTTCAAGTTTTGACATTTAAAAGCTAGCAGCCGAGGCAAACCTGGATACTAAATCCACTGTAAAACTAAACACTCCGAACGGTAGTTTTGCTCATTGTCGAGCTTCTTCACTGTTACATTATTTCTTGTTAGTTTCATAACTATCAACAGAAGGAAATTACGACGATAGCATCAACTTTAAAAAAAAACAAAATACGAAACAGCAAACCCTTATCACGAACTCAGTATCGAGTTCTTTTATTTCATATTAATTTTTGCAACTACAAAAATCATCCACAACGGCAAGGTCGGGTAGAACCCTATCCTTTCTGTGTGCATTCCTGTTAAACAAACACCAGGGTTGCAGACATTAAGTTTTACTTACGGCAAAGCATATAATCATTTAGCTATGCATTAACATCATTTAAATCATACGGGATAAATACATGCAGTGTTTCAACAAAACTTCGTTTCAGACAGGTATTTATAATATAAAAAAAAAATGGTAACAAACCCTGAGTACAACTGTTAAGCTGGTATTTAAAAACTACGAGGCCTTAATGTCATCTACAGGCCGGCTCCAAGGTCCATAGGATTTTTCCAACACCAAAAATAAAACTAGAATTACCGATGGAACCCTGGCCGTAACATTTTTCACCACCTGGGATCTAAGCCCTTAGCATTTCTTTACAAAAACATAACCGATGCTACTGTAAACCCTATATCCCTACTTGCACCACAGACCCTAAACCTACAACCAACAAGGAGGAATGCCATGGCTATCGACCAGGGTTACCCGAAGAAGCCCATCGAAATTTAGGGAAGCGTCCTGTGCACCATCGCAAGCAGACCGATCCTGCATTTCACGTTTTGGTATTAGTTAAGAAACACGATTATATAAAATCCAAAAATGTAAACTTAAACGATAAGGGTGAAGCCCTGTAACTTACCATTTTTCGAGGAGTAGCTTCAACACTGTTTTCAGCATGCAATATGTAAGCAAGGGAAATATAAGAACCCCCAACCCTCGTCAACAAATGCCACGAGCTGGCAGAAACACGACAGCAATTACACTGAGAACTTCAATAGGACCTAACAATGAGTAATGGCAACCCAAAGACAGAGGTAAACTTTGACATGAAAAGGATAAAAACAACCTGGGATTTACTCAACCACAGTTTCCATTAACCAAAAACACATTGCTTCTCTTGTAAAGAGTCGAATAAGTACGAAGGGATTCAAGTTGCAGAAGAGCCGAGCTCTTGACATCTCTGTAAGGGTTCGGATTCGGACAGGAGGGTTTCCACAGGAGGACAAAGCCCGAAGGCAATGGAAAAATGCCGAAGTCTAGGGTTGAGAAAACACATTAAATACCTTCAACGCTTGGTGTAGAAACAAGCACGTCGCCCTTTAAATTTTTTCATGTTGTGGGTCGAACACCTATAGTCCATGAAGTGATCCCAATCATTCTTACGATCTTTTAAAACTTGCAAAGTGACAAACATCAATCATAGCAGGGGTGACTTTTACAAGGTCGTGACACTAAGATGAAGACTATTTAGTAGTTACATTTTGAAACTAATGATATCAAACTTGCATGGTGCACAAATAAATATATACCTGCCATACAATCAATTGAATCATACATATGCCAATGGTACCCGAGACACCAACGGTTTATCCATCAAAGTTGTAAATAAAAATAATAAATAAGCTTGAGTAATATAATTTTTGCATGGAGTCCTTAT
This sequence comes from Larix kaempferi, assembly GCA_027924585.1. Lineage (NCBI taxonomy): Eukaryota > Viridiplantae > Streptophyta > Pinopsida > Pinales > Pinaceae > Larix > Larix kaempferi. The sequence continues at coordinate 17,465,665 of BSBM01000358.1, read as the reverse complement.
AAGTGGGATTGAAACAATTATCCTAGGTTATCCTTTAATCAAGACATAGGATAATATCTTTGAGTTCCTAATTTTTGTGTAGATTAAACCTTGACTCCGCGATTCATACAACATGTGAATTGAACAAACCCAGTCAGGTGTTATTCTAGAAATAGAGGGAGGGATCAACTTTATAAATGTTATCTTGGTAGATAGGTCATGTAAGTCAAATAGCATAATCGTAGAGGAATATCATAAGAAAATATGAACTGACATATTATTATACAGTGCAAGTAATAAGTAAATTATACATAGCCATTTTCTAGACCCTGGTAAGTGTATTCATTAATCACCCAGTAACAACAGTTAAGCAAATGGTTTGATTTCCATATTCCCGTGACGTGATATAATGATAGATAAAAGATATTATTACAACACCATAATAATATCAACGAACAGTACTCCATGGTGGAATTTAAGACAACCTGATAAAGAATAAATATCTATCTTATGCTCATGCAAAATTTTCAACTTTCTAGCAGTAAGATTGTATGCATAGTACAAGGGTGAAACTTCTACCTTTTTACACTTGACAACCTGTCTCGCATGTTAAACTTTTACTGGACATTTTCGTACAATTAAAGAAACTTTAATGCTTTCAAAAGTAATAGCAGCGATCGTACTCTACCTGTATCCCTGTAAATGAAGAGAAGTGGATGCATTAGCTCGGAGGCTAAGTAATCCCAGTCTGCGATGACAACTCCCCATTGTGGTTGCAAATAGGAAAACCATTAGTAACGATAAATAAGACACATAGTAGAAAATTTAGTACAAAGACAGATTACTCAGACATAGCTGTGATCCCCTTAACTAAATCAAACAGATCAAGGAATGCATTTAGTAACATTTATTGCTATCTTAAAAATTTTTAAATTTTTTGGAAATTATTGGGTTTTGACATCCAGAGAGTGATCATCATCAAAGTTCCATTGGAGAGAGTATTGGAAGATTCCATCAGAAGGAGGTACTCCATTCAGAGGAGAATATCAGTGTAGCCCAAAATGTTCAATGTGCCCCTCATCTACAGGAATCCATCCTGATTTCATCCACCTATTAGATCTTGTACATAAATTATCTCCTCCTCTTCTCGTGCTTATTCTCTCCATATTGTAATATTTTCTAGCATTGGAGATCAATTGAATAGTTGAATGTAATAATATATTTAATTTCTTCTCAGTAACGATAAATAAGACACACAGTAGAAAATTTAGTACAAAGACCGATTACTCAGACATAGCTGTGATCCCCTTAACTAAATCAAACAGATCAAGGAATGCATTTAGTAACATTTATTGGTATCTTAAAAAATTTTAAATTTTTCAGAAATTATTGGGTTTTGACATGTGTTATCAGAGCCAGGTTCAGACACTAGGCTTGGATGTGACTCCACTAGTTTCCACAAAACAGTGACCATGAAAGAAAAATTTAAAATATATAATGTACTAACTTATATTTCTGTTTCATGAAGCAGAGCAGAAAAATTTCCTTTTTCTGAAATTAACAGGCAGGTATGGAAAAACTGGGAGAATATGCTGAGGAGGAATCTCCAAACACTGCGACAAGACAGATGTCGAGAGAACTTGTGACAGAGGAGGTAATTGCTCACTCCTCAGAACTGATGTAGACCATAAAAGGATTAAATAAAGAAATAGAAACAGTCAAGAAGGATAATGAAAGGATTCTGAAAACTCAAGAGCAGCTAAATCAATTATTATTAGAAAAATTTTCAGACAGAAGGACGAAACAGAAGAGCTGACTCAGAAGAAGTCAGTCATCAAAGAGGGTCTAAGAGGATGAAACCGGCTAAATCGGACATCAGTTCAATATCTGAAGAAAGAAGGGAACAACACAGTTATCGCACTACTAGTGACAGCAGTGAAGCTGAGCTGCATAACAGAAGGAAAAAGTACAGACCTTATGAAGAGATTTCTGGGGAGTTTAAGAAAATAAAACCCCCAACTTTCAATGGAGAATCTGAGACAGGAGAAGAGGCAGAATCCTGGTTATCCGGGATGAGAAAATATTTCCAGATTTACAACTATTCAAATCAGCTGAAGGCACGAATGGCCATCTACAACCTTTCTGGAAAGGCGGACATATGGTGGCAAGACCTGAAAAGCGTCAAAGGGATTAAAGAAAAAGAAGTCAATTGGAGTACTTCAAAAGGTACTTCAAAAAGAAATTTTTGTCCGAACAGTACTATGAGGAGAGGGCCAAGGAATTTTACGAATTGAAGCTGGGGTCTATGACTATGAAGGACTTGAACAGCAAGTTCTTAAGTCTGTTAAGATATGTGCCGTATTTTGTCGAAGAGAAACCCAAAATACAGCGTTTTCTTAGCTGCCTGCCATATCACATCAAGGACAGGATTGAATATGATAACCCCAAAACCCTGGAGGAGGCTATGCGAAAGGCCAATTTCTGTTTTGAACAAAATAAAGAGAAAGAAGGGATAGCTAACTGGAAGGCTAAAAAGAATAGCCATCAGCTTGAGTACAGGAAAAAGGAGTTTGTACCTCAGAAAAATTTCAAGAATAACAAGAACGGAAACAATTTTAATGGTAAAAGCTTCCAGGGAAACAATAATGGAGCTGCTAGTCATTCCAACAATTTCAAAAGCAGCAAGGAGGCTCCTAACAATCATGGAAACTACACTAAGAATTTTGAGCGAAAGGAACCTGTTAAGTGCTGGGAGTGTAATGGCCCAAATTATGCATCAGTTTGCCCAAATCGAAAGAAACAAATCAGCAATATTCATACTATTCAAGATGAAATGACTGTTGGAGACTTTGCAGGGACAATGCCCCGAATCAATGCAGCGTTGGAAAACCGCCAAGCTGACTATCAAACTTCCATGGTGGAAGTAGGAGGTATGATTAACAAAATCCCTGTAACTATTTTAATAGATCTGGGTGCTAGTCTTAGTTATATTTCACCCCAACTAGTAGAAAAATGTAATTTGACTGTTGAAAGGTTTGATAATTCTTGGTCTGTACAACTAGCTAATGGGGCAAAAAGGAAAGTAAACTGTTATGTTAAGAAATGTATCTTAGATATGAATGATTTTAAGACTACAGTTAAATTAAATTTTTTGCCACTTGGCTCTTATGACATACTTATCGGAATGGACTGGTTGGAACAGCATAGGGTAGTTTTAAACTATTTTGACAAAACTTTTAGATGTGTAAACAGTAATGGACAGCCTGTAACTGTTAGGGGTATTCCTAGGAAAACAGTAGTCAGGAAGATTTCTGCTTTACAACTTAAAAGGGCAGTCAGAGAAGGGTGAAAAGCCTATGCTTTAACTATTACAGATGAGACAGATAAGTCTGAAAGCAGCAAGATAACAGCAGAGAACATCCCTCGAGTCAATGAATTTATGGATGTTTTTCCTGAGGAAATCCCAGAATTACCTCCCAAGAGGGAGCTGGACTTTACAATTGAGCTGATACCAGGTGCTGTACCCAATTCAAAAGCCCCGTATCGTATGAATATTTTGGAGCTTAACGAATTGAAAACTCAGTTAAAGGAGTTAATAGACAAGAATTACATTCGACCTAGTGTATCCCCTTGGGGAGCACCAGTAATTTTTGTTAAAAAGAAGGACAGAACTATGCGACTTTGCATAGATTACCGTCAACTAAACAAGATGACGATTAAAAACAGATATCCATTGCCTCACATAGATGATCTATTTGATCAGCTAGGTGGAGCTACAGTGTTCTCTAAGATAGACCTGAGATCAGGTTATCATCAGGTGAGGATTAAAGAAGAAGACATTTTCAAAACAGCTTTCAGAACAAGGTATGGACATTACGAATTTGTCGTAATGCCATTTGGGATTACTAACGCCCCAGCCATTTTTATGTGTTTAATGAATAACATAATGCATAAGTACTTAGATAAATTTGTTGTCGTATTCATCGATGACATTTTAGTTTATTCTAAGAATGAAGAGGAGCATAAAGAACACTTACGTATAGTCTTACAAGAACTAAGAGAGCAGCAGCTCTTTGCGAAGTTCAGTAAGTGTGACTTCTTTAAAGACGAAATCCAGTACTTAGGACATGTAGTCACCAAGGAAGGGATTTCAGTTGATCTTGAAAAGATTCGGGCAATTGAAGAGTGGTCAGTACCAAAAGATGTAACAGATGTTAGATCCTTCATGGGAATTACCGGTTACTACCGGAGATTTATTGAAGGTTTTTCAAAAATAACCAACCCAATTACTTCCTTGCAAAAGAAAGGCAAGAAGTTTGATTGGAACATGAAGTGTGAAGAAAACTTTAAGAAACTTAAGACTTTATTGACAACTGCGCCTATTCTCAGAATAGCGGACCCTAATAAATATTTCGTGGTTTGCACCGATGCTTGTAATGACAGTCTAGGCGGAGTGTTGACTCAGGATGGACATGTCATTGCCTACGAATCTAGGAAGCTGAAAATTCATGAAAAGAATTATGCCACTTATGATTTGGAATTGGATGTTGTTATCCATGCTTTAAAGATGTGGCGACACCACTTAATATGCAGAAAATTTACTCTACTGACTGATAATAAGGGTCTGAAATACCTTTTGGATCAGCCTAGCTTAAATGCAAGGCAAGCAAGATGGTTGGCCTTCTTAAGTGAATATGATTTCGAAATTCAGCACATAAAAGGAAAGGAAAATAAGGTGGCTGATGCTTTGAGCAAAAATGCAAGGCTGAATTTTGTATCAGCTAGCATCACTTATACCACCGATTTGAATGAACATTTTGCTGAAGGGATAAAATCAGATGAAAATTATCAAAAGTTACAAGTTACAGCTAAAGATGAACCTACAGAAAGTTTAATAAAGGGTTATAGCCTAAACAAAGAGGGATTTTTGTTGTTTAAGGACGGGCTGTATATTCTGAATGTACCTAAAGTTAAATTGTTAATTCTGGACAAAGTCCATAAAACCCCATACTTAGGGCATCCAGGCTACCAGAAGACTATCACCATGTTGAGAAAAGAATATTTTTGGCCTAACATGAAATCTGAAACAGCTGAGTATATAGCTAGATGTTTGGACTGCCAACAAGTGAAAACAGAACACCGACATCCAGCTGGGTTGCTGCAACCTTTACCTATTCCCAACTGGAAGTGGGAGATAATTAGTTTAGATTTCATTACGGGATTATCCAAAAATCAACATCAAAATGATTCAATTATGGTAGTGGTAGATAAATTAAGTAAATCAACACACTTTATTCCTGTTAAAACAACTTACAAGGCTGCAAACATAGCTGATATTTTTCTGAAACAGATTTTTCGGTTACATGGTGTTCCAAAAATTATTATTTCAGACAGGGATCCTAAATTTACAGGGAATTTCTGGATATCCTTGTTTAAAGGATTAAACACCACACTAAATTTCAGCACTTCTTTCCATCCTCAGACGGATGGACAAGCCGAAAGAGTGAATCAGGTATTAGAAGATCTGCTAAGGATGTATGTTAAAGATCAACAAGGTAAGTGGGAGGATTATTTACATTTAGCATAATTTGCATACAATAACAGCTATCAATCGTCAGCTAAGTTTAGTCCTTTTGAAATTCTGTATGGATGTAAATGTAACACTCCTATCTCTTGGAGTAATCCAGTAGATAGATTAGTGTTAGGACCTGATTTATTAAAAGAGATGGAACATATTGTGAAACAAGTGCAGGTAAATTTTAAGATTGCCCAGGATCGGCAAAAACGTCAAGAAAATTTGAAAAGAACTCCTAAAGAGTTCCAGGTAGGTGAACATGTGTTCATCAAGGTAAGGCCAAAGAAGAGCTCCCTAAGACTGGGAAGTTGTGCAAAATTAGTGCCACGTTACTCTGGTCCATTTGAAATTTTATCTAGGGTTGGCCAAGTTGCTTATCAGTTAGCCCTACCACCTAATTTAAAAGTACACAATGTTTTTCATATTTCTGTTCTAAAAAAGTATATTCATGATACTACTCGTGTTATTGAATGAAACCTGGTACAGGTAGAACCAGAAGGGGAAGTTCTGGTGGAACCGGATTGTATCCTCGGGAGGAGGGAAATTACTCTGCGGAACCGCACCATTGGAGAGCTGAAGGTGCAATGGAAGCACCTTAGTCTTGAAGAAGCTACCTGGGAACTGGAAAGTAAGATGCGGGAAGCATACCCAAATCTATTCCAGCAGGTGGCTGAGGATGAAGAATAAGTAACATCGAGGACGATGTTACATTTTAAGGGGGTGTGTATGTCACATACCCCAATTTTTCAAAACAAATGTAATTATTTATTAATATTCCTGAGACATTTGTTAAATTTAATGCTAAGTGGGAATTGATGACTCAGCAGAGTCACCAGAAATGGAATGTAAATTCTGAATATTTTATTATTAATAAATAAATTATGGAGACAACAGCATGGGAGAGCTGTTAAAAGAGGTTACTGGTCTAACTAGTGGATGGAACTAGGTGGAAAGGCAAAAGATAAGTGGCAGCATCCTCAAACACTTCCTAAGTTGCAGGTGGCAACTTCCCTATATTTTGGGGTCATGATTCCCCAAGAAAGTGGAATATGAGCAGGTGGCTCATTAATGACAGTTAACCCAACTAAGACCTAGGCAATCTTTTAAATAGTACTCAATGAACTGAGCTGGGGGTTCAACATAGTTCTGGAGGGAGAATACATTCAGGTGAATGTTATTCAGGAGTCCCATTGAGGAAGAGGGAAAAACAGTAAGGAAGTGTTTTGAGATGAGATGCTGCAGTAACTTGGTTCCAGTTTAGCTGTTTGGCTGAGAGAATTGTTTTGCTGCACCTAGTTCGAGCCAGGGAGACCATAGCAAGCTCGGGGGTCCTGAGAAGTGATGTCTGGGCACTCTCCAGGAATTGGTAGGGAGGAACATCCTCCCATTGCTGTTGTTGTCCACAAATCAAGACAGGTTTTGCTAATTACTCTTCTATGTTCTTTAAAGATGAATGAATGTATGCTGCATTTATTGTTAATATGTCTGAATAGAAGATTAATTAATTAGCAGGTCAAATATCCTAGAATATCAGAAGTAAGATTTGTTAACAGATACTGTGTTTTCTGCATTGTCAGTATGATTTTAATCTCTGTTCTAATTATATTGACGTATTTATAATTTCCCTGAGAAAACTGTACATACTTATTGTAATGATGTATAAGTCATAATTGTAGAACTAGTTAAGTTATATTTTTTTTTGTGTTTTATAAACAAATAGGGGTAGCATGACAAGTATTGGTACCCTGTATAGGATAAAATTTACTATACAGTCATAGGATACAAACAAGAAAATCTAAACATAGATATTATAACAATTCATATCTAGGTCGATAAACCTTATAGGAGATGTTGTAAACATAAATAAAATCTCCATCTCAGAATGCAAATTTCAGTCAAGAGTTACCCCTTTTATTTCACGAAAACTTAGTTAACTCATATTTATTTATTTATTATCAATTAAAATGATTATGTAAAAACCCTACAGAACTCTGTTGTTGAGTTAAATATCACCATAATATTCTACTCCAAGCTCACTACAACAACAGAATCTTAAAAACATGACACTAGATGACATCGCGACTGAGGAGTGACATGAAACTGATCATTCCATTGTTTAAACAGTAAAAAAAAAAATTTAATTAGCAGAGAAAACATAAACCAAACCAAACAGGGAGAACAGTTTTTACAGCTCAGTGTCGAGTTCCCTTTTTATCACAAAACCCTACTTATTATTTCAACAAGCGATACATTACAATCCTCTCATTAAACCCTACTGAGAATTTTATAAATAAAACAATAGGTTTAGCAGGAACCTCTTAGGCTCGGCATCGAGCTCATTCAAGGTATTATTTACTTCCCTTTAACTCACTTAAATTTTGACAGAGTTTGTTTACAAAACTAGACAAGTAACCAAACCACGACACGAAGGAGTGATCATTCAAAACCCCTTCTTTTTCTACTTCAAGTTTTGACATTTAAAAGCTAGCAGCTGAGGTAAACCTGGATACTAAATCCACTGTAAAACTAAACACTCAGAACGGTAGTTTTGATCATTGTCGAGCTTCTTCACTGTTACATTATTTCTTGTTAGTTTCATAACTATCAACAAAAGGAAATTACGACGATAGCATCAACTTTAAAAAAAAAAAAAATACAAAACAACAAACCCTTATCACGAACTCGGTATCGAGTTCTTTTATTTCATATTAATTTTTACAACTACAAAAATCATCCACAACGGCAAGGTCGGGTAGAACCCTATCCTTTCTGCGTGCGTTCCTTTTAAACAAACACCAGGGTTGCAGACATTAAGTTTTACTTACGGCAAAGCATATAATCATTTAGCTATGCATTAACATCATTTAAATCATACAGGATAAATTCATGCAGTGTTTCAACAAAACTTCGTTTCGGACAGGTATTTATAATATAAAAAAAAAACGGTAACAAACCCTGAGTACAACTGTTGAGCTGGTATTTAAAAACTACGAGGCCTTAATGTCATCTGCAGGCCGGCTCCAAGGTCCATAGGATTTTTCCAACACCAAAAATAAAACTAGAATTACCAATGGAACCCTGGCCATAACATTTTTCACCACCTGGGATCTAAGCCCTTAGCATTTCTTTACAAAAACATAACCGATGCTACTGTAAACCCTATATCCCTACTTGCACCACAGACCCTAAACCTACAACCAACAAGGAGGAATTCCATGGCTATCGACCAGGATTACCCGGAGAAGCCCATCGAAATTTAGGGAAGCATCCTGTGCACCATCGCAAGCATACCGGTCCTGCATTTCACGTTTTGGTATTAGTTAAGAAACACGATTATATAAAATCCAAAAATGTAAGCTTAAACGATAAGGGTGAAGCCCTGTAACTTACCATTTTTCGAGGAGTAGCTTAAACACTGTTTTTAGCATGCAATATGTAAGCAAGGGAAATATAAGAACCCCCAACCCTCGTCAACAAATGCCACGAGCTGGCAGAAACACGACAGCCATTACACTGAGAACTTCAATAGGACCTAACAATGAGTAATGGCAACGCAAAGACAGAGGTAAATTTCGACCTGAAAAGGATAAAAACAACCTGGGATTTACTCAACCACAGTTGCCATTAACCAAAAACACATTGCTTCTCTTGTAAAGAGTCGAATAAGTACGAAGGGATTCAAGTTGCAGAAGAGCCGAGCTCTTGACATCTCTGTAAGGGTTCGGATTCGGACAGGAGGGTTTCCACAGGAGGACAAAGCCTGAAGGCAATGGAAAAATTCCGAAGTCTAGGGTTGAGACAACACATTAAATACCTTCAACTCTTGGTGTAGAAACAAACACGTCGCCCTTTAAATTTTTGCATGCTGTGGGTCGAACACCTATAGTCCATGAAGTGATCCCAATCATTCTTACGATCTTTTAAAACTTGCAAAGTGACAAACCTCAATCATAGCAGGGGTGACTTTTACAAGGTCATGACACTAAGATGAAGACTATTTAGTAGTTACATTTTGAAACTAATGATATCAAACTTGCATGGTGCACAAATAAATGTATACCTGCCATACAATCAATTGAATCATACATATGCCAATGGTACCCGAGACACCAACGGTTTATCCATTAAAGTTGTAAATAAAAATAATAAATAAGCTTGAGTAATAGAATTTTTGCATGGAGTCCTTATAAGTGGGATTGAAACAATTATCCTAGGTTATCCTTTAATCAAGACATAGGATAATATCTTTGAGTTCCTAAGTTTTGTGTAGATTAAACCTTGACTCTGCGATTCATACAACATGTGAATTGAACAAACCCAGTCAGGTGTTATTCTAGAAATAGAGGGAGGGATCAAATTTATAAATGTTATCTTGGTAGATAGGTCATGTAAGTCAAATAGCATAATCCTAGAGGAATATCATAAGAAAATATGACCTAACATATTATTATACAGTGCAAGTAATAAGTAAATTATACATAGCCATTTTCTAGACCCTGGTAAGTGTATTCATTAATCACCCAGTAACAACAGTTAAGCAAATGGTTTGATTTCCATATTCCCGTGACGTGATATAATGATAGATAAAAGATATTATTACAACACCATAATAATATCAACAAACAGTACTCCATGGTGGAATTTAAGACAGCCTGATAAAGAATAAATATCTATCTTATACTCATGCAAAATTTTCAACTTTCTAGCAATAAGATTGTATGCATAGTACAAGGGTGAAACTTCTACCTTTTTACACTTGACAACCTGTCTCGCATGTTAAACTTTTACTGGACATTTTGGTACAATTAAAGAAACTTTAATGCTTTCAAAAGTAATAGCAGCGATCGTACTCTACCTGTATACCTGTAAATGAAGACAAGTGGATGCATTAGCTCGGAGGCTAGGTAAGCCCAGTCTGCGATGACAACTCCCCCTTTTGGTTGCAAACAGAAAAACCATCAGTAACGATAAATAAGACACACAGTAGAAAATTTAGTACAAAGACAGATTACTCAGACATAGCTGTGATCCCCTTAACTAAATCAAACAGATCAAGGAATGCATTTAGTAACATTTATTGCTATCTTAAAATTTTTTAAATTTTTCAGAAATTATCGGGTTTTGACATGTGGTATCAAAGCCAGGTTCAGACACTAGGCTTGGATGTGACTCCACTAGTTTCCGCAAAATAGTGACCATGAAAGAAAAATTTAAAATATATAATGTACTAACTTATATTTCTGTTTCATGAAGCAGAGCAGAAAAATTTCCTTTTTCTGAAATTAACAGGCAGGTATGGAAAAACTGGGAGAATATGCTGAGGAGGAATCTCCAAACACTGCGACAAGACAGATGTCGAGAGAACCTGTGACAGAGGAGGAAATTGCTCACTCCTCAGAACTGATGCAGACCATAAAAGGATTAAAGACAGAAATAGAAACAGTCAAGAAGGATAATGAAAGGATTCTGAAAACTCAAGAGCAGCTAAATCAATTATTATTAGAAAAATTTCAGACAGAAGGAAGAAACAGAAGAGCTGACTCAGAAGAAGCCAGTCATCAAAGAGGGTCTAAGAGGATGAAACCGGCTAAATCGGACAGCAGTTCATCATCTGAAGAAAGAAGGGAATAACACAGTTATCGCACTACTAGTGACAACAGTGAAGCTGAGCTGCATAACATAAGGAAAAATTACAGACCTTATGAAGAGATTTCCGGGGAGTTTAAGAAAATAAAACCCCCAACTTTCAATGGAGAATCTGAGATAGGAGAAGAGGCAGAATCCTGGTTTCCGGGATGAGAAACTATTTCCATATTTACAACTATTCAAATCAGCTGAAGGCACGAATGGCCATCTACAACCTTTCTGGAAAGGCGGACATATGGTGGCAAGACCTGAAAAGGGTCAAAGGGATTAAAGAAAAAGAAGTCAATTGGAGTACTTTCAAAAGGTACTTCAAAACGAAATTTTTGTCCGAACAGTACTATGAGGAGAGGGCCAAGGAATTTTACGAATTGAAGCTGGGGTCTATGACTATGAAGGACTTGAACAACAAGTTCTTAAGTCTGTTAAGATATGTGCCGTATTTTGTCGAAGAGAAACCTAAAATACAACGTTTTCTTAGCTGCCTACCATATCACATCAAGGACAGGATTGAATATGATAACCCCAAAACCCTGGAGGAGGCTATGCGAAAGGCCAATTTCTGTTTTGAACAAAATAAAAAGAAAGAAGGGATAGCTAACTGGAAGGCTAAAAAGAACAACCATCAGCTTGAGTACAGGAAAAAGGAGTTTGTACCTCAGAAAAATTTCAAGAATAACAAGAACGGAAACCATTTTAATGGTAAAAGCTTACAGGGAAACAAAAATGGAGCTGCTAGTCATTCCAACAATTTCAAAAGCAGCAAGGAGGCTCCTAACAATCATGGAAAATACACTAAGAATTTTGAGCGAAAGGAACTTGTTAAGTGCTGGGAGTGTAATGGCCCACATTATGCATCAGTTTGCCCAAATCGAAAGAAACAAATCAGCAATATTCATACTATTCAAGATGAAATGACTGTTGGAGACTTTGTAGGGACGATGCCCCGAATCAATGCAGCGTTGGAAAACCGCCAAGCTGACTATCAAACTTCCATGGTGGAAGTAGGAGGTATGATTAACAAAATCCCTGTAACTATTTTAATAGATACGGGTGCTAGTCCTAGTTATATTTCACCCCAACTAGTAGAAAAATGTAATTTGACTGTTGAAAGGTTTGATAATTCTTGGTCTGTACAACTAGCTACTGGGGCAAAAAGGAAAGTAAATTGTTATGTTAAGAAATGTATCTTAGATATGAATGATTTTAAGACTACAGTTAAATTAAATGGTTTGCCACTTGGCTCTTATGACATACTTATCGGAATGGACTGGTTGGAACAGCATAGGGTAGTTTTAAACTATTTTGACAAAACTTTTAGATGTGTAAACAGTAATGGACAGCCTGTAACTGTGAGGGGTATTCCTAGGAAAACAGTAGTCAGGCAGACTTCTGCTTTACAACTTAAAAGGGCAGTCAGAAAAGGGTGCAAAGCCTATGCTGTAACTATTACAGATGAGACAGATAAGTCTGAAAGCAGCAAGATAACAGTATAGAACATACCTGTAGTCAATGAATTTATGGATGTTTTTCCTGAGGAAATCCCAGAATTACCTCCCAAGAGGGAGTTGGACTTTACAATTGAGCTGATACTAGGTGCTGTACCCAGTTCAAAAGCCCCGTATCGTATGAATATTTTGGAGCTTAACGAATTGAAAACTCAGTTAAAGGAGTTAATAGACAAGAATTACATTCAACCCAGTGTATCCCCTTGGGGAGCACCAGTAATTTTTGTTAAAAAGAAGGACGGAACTATGCGACTTTGCATAGATTACCGTCAACTAAACAAGATGACGATTAAAAACAGATATCCATTGCCTCGCATAGTTGATCTGTTTGATCAGCTACGTGGAGCTAGGGTGTTCTCTAAGATAGACTTGAGATCAGGTTATCATCAGGTGAGGATTAAAGAAGAAGACATTTTCAAAACAGCTTTCAGAACAAGGTATGGACATTACGAATTTGTTGTAATGCCATTTGGGCTTACTAACGCCCCAGCCATTTTTATGTGTTTAATGAATAACATAATGCATAAGTACTTAGATAAATTTGTTGTCGTATTCATCGATGACATTTTAGTTTATTCTAAGAATGAAGAGGAGCATAAAGAACACTTACGTATAGTCTTACAAGAACTAAGAGAGCAGCAGCTCTTTGCGAAGTTCAGTAAGTGTGACTTCTTTAAAGACGAAATCCAGTACTTAGGACATGTAGTCACCAAGGAAGGGATTTCAGTTGATCCTGAAAAGATTCGGGCAATTGAAAAGTGGCCGGTACCAAAAGATGTAACAGATGTTAGATCCTTCATGGGAATTATCGGTTACTACCGGGATTTATTGAAGGTTTTTCAAAAATATCCAATCCAATTACTTCCTTGCAAAAGAAAGGCAAGAAGTTTGATTGGAACGTGAAGTGTGAAGAAAGCTTTAAGAGACTTAAGACTTTATTGACAACTGTTCCTATTCTCAGAATAGCGGACCCTAATAAAGATTTCGTGGTTTGCACCGATGCTTGTAATGACGGTCTAGGCGGAGTGTTGACTCAGGATGGACATGTCATTGCCTACGAATCTAGGAAGCTGAAAATTCTTGAAAAGAATTATGCCACTTATGATTTGGAATCGGCTGTTGTTATCCATGCTTTAAAGATGTGGCAACACCACTTAATAGGCAGAAAATTTACTCTACTGACTGATAATAAGGGTCTGAAATACCTTTTGGATCAGCCTAACTTAAATGCAAGGCAAGCAAGATGGTTGGCCTTCTTAAGTGAATATGATTTCGAAATTCAGCACATAAAAGGAAAGGAAAATAAGGTGGCTGATGCTTTGAGCAGAAATGCAAGGTTGAATTTTGTATCAGCTAGCAGCACTTATACCACCGATTTGAATGAACAGTTGGCCGAAGGGATAAAATCAGATGAAAATTATCAAAAGTTACAAGTTACAGCTAAAGATGAACCTACAGAAAGTTTAATAAAGGGTTATAGCCTAAACAAAGAAGGATTTTTGTTGTTTAAGGACAGGTTGTATATTCCGAATGTACCTAAAGTTAAATTCTTAATTCTGGACGAAGTCCATAAAACCCCATACTCAGGGCATCCAGGCTACCAGAAGACTGTCACCATGTTGAGAAAAGAATATTTTTGGCCTAACATGAAATCTGAAACAACTGAGTATATAGCTAGATGTTTGGACTACCAACAAGTGAAAACAGAACACCGGCATCCAGCTGGGTTGCTGCAACCTTTACCTATTCCCAACTGGAAGTGGGAGATAATTAGTTTAGATTTCACTACGGGATTACCCAAAAATCAGCATCAGAATGATTCAATTATGGTAGTGGTAGATAAATTAAGTAAATCAGCACACTTTATTCTTGTTAAAACAACTTACAAGGCTGCAAACATAGCTGATATTTTTCTGAAACAGATTTTTCGGTTACATGGTGTTCCAACAATTATTATTTCAGACAGGGATCCTAAATTTACAGGGAATTTCTGGAAATCCTTGTTTAAAGGATTAAACACCACACTAAATTTCAGCACTTCTTTCCATCCTCAGACGGATGGACAAACCGAAAGAGTGAATCAGGTATTAGAAGATCTACTAAGGATGTATGTTAAAGATCAACCAGGTAAGTGGGAGGATTATTTACATTTAGCAGAATTTGCATACAATAACAGCTATCAATCGTCAGCTAAGTTTAGTCCTTTTGAAATTTTGTATAGACGTAAATGTAACACTCCTATCTCTTGGAGTAATCCAATAGATAGATTAGTGTTAGGACCTGATTTATTAAAAGAGATGGAACAGATTGTGAAACAAGTGCAGGTAAATTTGAAGATTGCCCAGGATCGGCAAAAAAGTCAAGCAGATTTGAAAAGAACTCCTAAAGAGTTCCAGGGAGGTGAACATGTGTTCATCAAGGTAAGGCCAAAGAAGAGCTCCCTAAGACTGGGAAGTTGTGCAAAATTAGCGCCACGTTACTGTGGTCCATTTGAAATTTTATCTAGGGTTGGTCAAGTTGCTTATCAGTTAGCCCTACCACCTAATTTAAAAGTACACAATGTTTTTCATATTTCTGTTCTGAAAAAGTATGTTCATGATACTACTCATGTTATTGACTGGAACCTGGTACAGGTAGAACCAAAAGGGGAAGTTCTGGTGGAACCGGATTGTATCCTCGGGAGGAGGGAAATTACTCTGCGGAACCGCACCATTGGACAGCTGAACGTGCAATGGAAGCACCTTAGCCTTGAAGAAGCTACCTGGGAACTGGAAAGTAAGATGCGGGAAGCATACCCAAATATATTCCAGCAGGTGGTTGAGGATGAAGAATAAGTAACATCGAGGACGATGTTACATTTTAAGGGGGTGTGTATGTCACATACCCCAATTTTTCAAAAATAATGTAATTATTTATTAATATTCCTGAGACATTATGTTAAATTTAATGCTAAGTGGGAATTGATGACTCAGCAGAGTCACGAGAAATGGAATGTAAATTCTGAATATTTTATTATTAATAAATAAATTATGGAGACAACAGCATGGGAGAGCTGTTAAAAGAGGTTACTGGTCTAACTAGTTGATGGAACTAGGTGGAAAGGAAAAATACAAGTGGCAGCATCCTCAAACACTTCCTAAGTTGCAGGTGGCAACTTCCCTATATTTTCGGGTCATGATTCCCCAAGAAAGTGGAATCTGAGAAGGTGGTTCATTAATGACAGTTAACCCAACTAAGACCTAGGCAATATTTTAAATAGTACTCAATGAACTGAGTTGGGGGTTCAACATAGTTCTGGAGGGAGAATACATTCAGGTGAATGTTATTCAGGAGTCCCATTGAGGAAGAGGGAAAAACAGTAAGGAAGTGTTTTGAGATGAGATGCTGCAGTAACTTGGTTCCAGTTTAGCTGTTTGGCTGAGTGAATTGTTTTGCTTCACCTAGTTCCAGCCAGGGAGACCAGAGCAAGCTCGGGGGTCCTGAGAAGTGATGTCTGGGCACTCTCCAGGAATTGGTAGGGAGGAACAGCCTCCCATTGCTGTTGTTGTCCACAAATCAAGGCAGGTTCTGCTAATTACTCTTCTATGTTCTTTAAAGATGAATGAATGTATGTTGCATTTATTGTTAATATGTCTGAATAGAAGATTAATTAATTAGCAGGTCAAATATCCTAGAATATCAGAAGTAAGATTTGTTAACAGATACTTTGTTTTCTGCATTGTCAGTATTATTTTAATCTCTGTTCTAATTATATTGACGTATTTATAATTTCCCTGAGAAAACTGTACATACTTATTGTAATGATGTATAAGTCATAATTGTAGAACTAGTTAAGTTATATTTTTTTTGTGTTTTATAAACAAATAGGGGTAGCATGACAAGTATTGGTACCTTGTATAGGATAAAATTTACTATACAGTCATAGGATACAAACAAGAAAATCTAAACATAGATATTATAACAATTCATATCTAGGTCGATAAACCTTATAGGAGATGTTGTAAACATAAATAAAATCTCCATCTCAGAATGCAAATCCTAGTCAAGAGTTACCCCTTTTATTTCACGAAAACTTAGTTAACTCATCTTTATTTATTTATTAGCAAATAAAACGATTATGTAAAAACCCTACAGAACTCTGTTGTTGAGTTAAACATCACCATAATATTATACTCCAAGCTCACTACAACAACAGAATCTTAAAAACGTGACACTAGATGACATCGTGACTGAGGAGTGACATGAAACTGATCATTCCATTGTTTAAACAGTAAAAAATAAAAATTAATTAGCAGAGAAAACATAAACCAAACCAAACAGAGAGAACAGTTTTTACAGCTTAGTGTCGAGTTCCCTTTTTATCACAAAACCCTACTTATTATTTCAACAAGCGATACATTACAATCCTCTCATTAAACCCTACTGAGAATTTTATAAATAAAACAATCGGTTTAGCAGGAACCTCTTAGGCTCGGCATCGATCTCATTCAAGGTATTATTTACTTCCCTTTAACTCACTTAAATTTTGACAAAGTTTGTTTACAAAACTAGACAAGTAACCAAACCACGACACGAAGGAGTGATCATTCAAAACCCCTTCTTTTTCTATTTCAAGTTTTGACATTTAAAACTAGCAGCCGAGGCAAACCTGGATACTAAATCCACTCTAAAACTAAACACTCAGAACGGTAGTTTTGCTCATTGTCAAGCTTCTTCAATGTTACATTATTTCTTGTTAGTTTCATAACTATCAACAGAAGGAAATTACGATGATAGCATCAACTTTAAAAAAAAACAAAATACGAAACAGCAAACCCTTATCACGAACTCAGTATCGAGTTCTTTTATTTCATATTAATTTTTACAACTACAAAAATCATCCACAACGGCAAGGTCGGGTAGAACCCTATCCTTTCTGCGTGCGTTCCTTTTAAACAAACACCAGGGTTGCATACATTAATTTTTACTTACGGCAAAGCATATAATCATTTAGCTATGCATTAACATCATTTAAATCATACAGGATAAATACATGCGGGGTTTCAACAAAACTTCGTTTCAGACAGGTATTTATAATATAAAAAAAAAACGGTAACAAACCCTGAGTAAAATTGTTGAGCTGGTATTTAAAAACTACGAGGCCTTAATGTCATATACAGGCGGGCTCCAAGGTCCACAGGATTTTTCCAACACCAAAAATAAAACTAGAATTACAAATGGAACCCTGGCCGTAACATTTTTCACCACCTGGGATCTAAGCCCTTAGCATTTCTTTACAAAAACATAACCGATGCTACTGTAAACCCTATATCCCTACTTGCACCACAAACCCTAAACCGACAACCAACAAGGAGGAATGCCATGGCTATCGACCAGGCTTACCCGGAGAAGCCCATCGAAATTTAGGGAAGCGTCCTGTGCACCATCGCAAGTAGACCGGTCCTGCATTTCACGTTTTGGTATTAGTTAAGAAACACGATTATATAAAATCCAAAAATGTAAACTTAAACGATAAGGGTGAAGCCCTGTAACTTACCATTTTTCGAGGAGTAGCTTAAACACTGTTTTCAGCATGCAATATGTAAGCAAGGGAAATATAAGAACCCCCAACCCTCGTCAACAAATGCCACGAGCTGGCAGAAACATGACAGCCATTACATTGAGAAATTCAATAGGACCTAACAATGAGTAATGGCAACGCAAAGACAGAGGTAAACTTCGACATGAAAAGGATAAAAACAACTTGGGATTTACTCAACCTCAGTTGCCATTAACCAAAAGCACATTGCTTCTCTTGTAAAGAGTCGAATAAGTACGAAGGGATTCAAGTTGCAGAAGAGCCAAGCTCTTGACATCTCTTTAAGGGTTCGGATTCGGACAGGAGGGTTTCCACAGGAGGACAAAGCCCGAAGGCAATGGGAAAATGTCGAAGTCTAGGGTTGAGACAACACATTAAATACCTTCAACGCTTGGTGTAGAAACAAACACGTCGCCCTTTAAATTTTTGCATGTTGTGGGTCGAACGCCTATAGTCCATGAAGTGATCCCAATCATTCTTACGATCTTTTAAAACTTGCAAAGTGACAAACCTCAATCATAGCAGGGGTGACTTTTACAAGGTCGTGACACTAAGATGAAGACTATTTAGTAGTTACATTTTGAAACTAATGATATCGAACTTGCATGGTGCACAAATAAATATATACCTGCCATACAATCAATTGAATCATACATATGCCAATGGTACCCGAGACACCAACGGTTTATCCATTAAAGTTGTAAATATAAATAATAAATAAGCTTGAGTAATAGAATTTTTGCATGGAGTCCTTATAAGTGGGATTGAAACAATTATCCTAGGTTATCCTTTAATCAAGACATAGGATAATATCTTTGAGTTCCTAATTTTTGTGTAGATTAAACCTTGACTTCGCGATTCATATAACATGTGAATTGAACAAACCCAGTCAGGTGTTATTCTAGAAATAGAGGGAGGGATCAACTTTATAAATGTTATCTTGGTAGATAGGTCATGTAAGTCAAATAGCATAATCCTAGAGGAATATCATAAGAAAATATGAATTGACATATTATTATACAGTGCAAGTAATAAGTAAATTTCACATAGCCATTTTCTAGACCCTGGTAAGTGTATTCATTAATCACCCAGTAACAATAGTTAAGCAAATGGTTTGATTTCCATATTCCCGTGACGTGATATAATGATAGATAAAAGATATTATTACAACACCATAATAATATCAACGAACAGTACTCCATGGTGGAATTTAAGACAGCCTGATAAAGAATAAATATCTATCTTATGCTCACGCAAAATTTTCAACTTTCTAGCAGTAAGATTGTATGCATAGTACAAGGGTGAAACTTCTACCTTTTTACACTTGACAACCTGTCTCGCATGTTAAACTTTTACTGGACATTTTGGTACAATTACAGAAACTTTAATGCTTTCAAAAGTAATAGCAGTGATCGTACTCTACCTGTATCCCTGTAAATGAAGAGAAGTGGATGCATTAGCTCGGAGGCTAAGTAAGCCCAGTCTGCGATGACAACTCCCCATTGTGGTTGCAAATAGGAAAACCATCAGTAACGATAAATAAGACACATAGTAGAAAATTTAGTACAAAGACAGATTACTCAGACATAGCTGTGATCCCCTTAACTAAATCAAACAGATCAAGGAATGCATTTAGTAACATTTATTGCTATCTTAAAATTTTTTAAATTTTTTGGAAATTATTGGGTTTTGACATCCAGAGAGTGATCATCATCAAAGTTCCATTGGAGAGAGTATTGGAAGATTCCATCAGAAGGAGGTACTCCATTCAGAGGAGAATATCAGTGTAGCCCAAAATGTTCAATGTGCCCCTCATCTACAGGAATCCATCCTGATTTCATCCACCTATTAGATACTGTACATAAATTATCTCCTCCTCTTCTCGTGCTTATTCTCTCCATATTGTAATATTTTCTAGCATTGGAGATCAATTGAATAGCTGAATGTAATAATATATTTAATTTCTTCTCATGACCTATGATTTTGACCTGATATTGTTCAAATACTCATATCATAACCTTCCTTTATTCCAGAAGTGTAAATTGTAATCCTACAAGGCAATTTGGATCATAAAAATGGAAGACTAACTCTTTATGCACCATTTAATGACTAGTTTCACCACTTTTATTAGTAAAAATTAGGTATAAGTTTATTTTCTGATATGATGGATTTTTGAGGTTCTTGAGACAATATTAAATCACCCCAAACCCTTTTTCTGAGAATTTGGATACACCTTAGTCAGTTTGAGAGAGTTTGGAAAACTGTTAGTTGAGCAGTCCTACCTAGTGCACCTGACCCTTTTGCTCCCAAATTCATCCAAAGCCTCCCAAATTCCCTAAAAATATGATCCAACATTTATTAGAGATTTAAGGCCTGATATAAACCCCTATTTTCATTCAGGTGTTACATCTAAGTCTAGTTTGCATATGTTGGAAAGACCAAGAAACATCGAAGTAGACACCATCTATGGTTGATTGTTGAAAAGTAAATGGCTCCAGTTCTTTGTGCATAGGACTTGGAAGCTGGCCCTATTATACCTTGTTGCTTCACACTTTCCCATATAAAAACTAGAACCTAAATTCATCCCTATCATCCTTGAGTTGGGAATCAGTATCTAGAGTAATCACCTTGTAGATTAGAAAAATTCTTAAAATTTACTAGTTAAAATTTGGCTTAAAATTGGTGCTCTGAATTGATATTCTAGCCTATTCTTGGATGGTATGTTACAGTATGTGTTCCTATCACAATAATAACAATCATGAATAATACCCTGCA
Source organism: Larix kaempferi (assembly GCA_027924585.1). Lineage (NCBI taxonomy): Eukaryota > Viridiplantae > Streptophyta > Pinopsida > Pinales > Pinaceae > Larix > Larix kaempferi. The sequence goes on along the minus strand of BSBM01000358.1, from coordinate 17,444,607 downwards.
CAAAGAGAAGCGCCTTTCCTTCAATGGAGAAGAGAATTCACTTCACACTAGATTCAACAATCTTGTATAACATATTTATACATTCTTCTCTTCTATTTTTAACTTCTAACTTCAAGATAAACTCACCCTCAAAATTGATGTATTAATATTTCATGGAGTGGTGCGCCCCACTTCTCATGCAGTGCTTCATCTCACTGAGCTGTCACTTAGGATGAACTTGCCTCTTAACTAAAAGCTTGCCCACTTCGTTAGGTGGCTAACTTAAGTGTCGACATGCAATTGTCACAAATCATGTGTCATATTTTAGTTTAACATAAGTGTCATCATGCAATAACACTTAGTTAACTAGATCTTCGTTTTAACTAAAGTGTCATCTTTTAGTTTAACTAAAGTGTAAATACTTTAGTTAGCTAGTCCCTTTTATTTAACACTTAGTTAACTGAAATCATGTTGATTGATTTACTTGAAGTGACCATTGTGAGTTCTTTAGTTAACTGAGACATATCTTTAACTGATGCTTTAACTGAAGCATTGAAACTTAACTAAAGATTTATAACTGAAGTTTTATTAATTCGATTTATCTTTAATTAGATGAAATGTCTACATGGGAAATTTCGAATTATCTTGATCTCTATGTTTTATCTTTTATTTCTTTATCTCTTACTGCATGGTCAATATGTGCTAACTTTAATTATCCATCACATTACATTATACTAAGAAGAATTATCGGATGTTGTGATCATATTATATTATTCCAGACCAAATTATCATATGCTAAATTAATTCACTTTAGAGGTGATCAGTCTCTGAAGGAGACTTAATAGCAATCTAGTGATCATGGTTAATAATATATCACACAAAATTAAATTCTTTTAACAAGTAAAGCATGACCTTTATATGGAAGGTCCACCTCTATATGGGGGGTCCATCTCATGGATACCTTTATACTGAAGGTTCACCTCTATATGGGAGTTCCATCTCATGGATGCCTTTATATGGAATGTTCACATGATAATCATGACTTGATACACACAAGTTCGGATCCTTGTCCAACAAGAATTTACATCATTAATTTCATCAATTACCTCTATGCGGGAGGAATAACCTTTACACAGAAGGCAATCAAAGTGCACACCTCTATATGGGAGGATCAATCTTAGCTACACAAGATTGGTTTGGAGAATGTCTCCTAATGCTGTATATTTAACATGGAGTTGGACCTCCTCCTCTTCCAGCCATTAGGTGATGTAGGATAATATTCCTAGCCTGAGGTGTAATAAGATTTCTCTTAAGGGGAAATTCGGCTTGTGCAGGGTTAGAAGTGCTTGCAAAGGGTGATAAAACTGAAATTTGAGATTTTAAGATTGGATTCAAAGGAGTACAAGGAGTTATTTGATTATTTAAATATGCTACACTTTCTTGATTTTGAAAAGAAGGAGATATTAAAGGAGAATAACACAAGGAATACCTTTCTCTTAACTGTTTTGAGCAATGTAGAGATCTCTCTAGTGTTTTATTGAATTTGGAATGCTCCATAATTATTGCAACTTTGGATTTGCTTTGGTATGCCTACTATCAAAAGCTAGCTTGATTTTGTGGAGTCACGATGTGAAATTTTCAACCAAAATGTATGAGTTTCTTTCATCAAACAGTAATTAGAACTTCACTTTGTCATGCCTAAGCTATAAAATACCTTCTTATCCTCTGTCCCGGGAAACGACACCACTTTTCATGTTAGTCCCCAACGCATACTAGGTTGAAGATAACATACACCAAGGCATGATGAAGCTCAAATTTTATATATCCTAGAGCTAGATCTATGGGAGATTATGCTATGCATTGATTTTATTGAATATATCTTATAAATGAAACAACATGAACTATATTTGAAGAAATAACCTCATCTCAGGGGAATTTCATAGGGATTATGTGCTTAGAATATGAATGGATATGAATTTAGCAAGTGGAAACAAATAAACAAACACCATGGGTTCCTGCAGAACAACTCCCTGTTATTTAATGGTAGAATAACATACTAACATTTATATAAATAATTCAACAACTATGAAAAAATATAAATATATTACATGTTTATATGTATTTCTTGACAACATCAAATGCACAAGAACCACAGTAAATGAAAACTTCAAGTACAACTAGTTCATATACACATCTTGAAAATGAATAAGATGTTATAAAACATGAAATCTTTGCTACCAATTTCAACATTCAACAATATTTGTATTAACAACACAAATAATATTGAATATGAAGGTCAAGTATTTGTATTATCTCATGACACAGTTACATAGAATTGAATATATGTGACAAAACATGGGGGAAAACAATTGACTAAGGAAGAAACATCTCTGCAATGACTCTACAATCTTAATCCCATAAAATTCTCTTACATGTATAAGAGTTCATCGACTCAACAATCCCCTTGAGAACCTATACAAAAATTTCCAGCCTTTATTAATGAGTTCTATGTGCCTTTTATATCCTTCATCTTGCAACAATATTTTGTTTTGTCTCAACTGCTTTGTAACCATCTTCTAGATCTATCACTTTCATTTCAAATTTTACCTCTATCTACCAACCTTTTTCACTTTTTAACTTGTCTTACCCGAACCTTTCTTTTTCCCTTTAGCTAGAGATGTTTTCCCCATCATGTACACATTTGGTTGTGTACCTAGATGGCTACCTGACTAACTTGTTGGTTGGCTTGATGGAGGTATGCCTTCCTGGCCCATCATCTAATGCATGCATCTTTTGAATATTGACCTGGACTCCAAGTGGCATAAAAGAAAAAGGGGTGGGCTGATTTACAAACTAACCAGGAACTTGTGTTGAGGGCTTCCCTGATATGACTTGATGATTTCCTTGCAGGTGGGAATCGAGGTATAAATACTAATTCATGGTATTGGAACATATACTTCCACTCTTTTCCTTTGGGGAATTTATGGGATTTCAAAACCTCTAATGATATCTTTGCATAAGTGATCTTCTCATAAGAGATAGGCCCAAATTTCTTAGAAATGTTCTTCAATGCTATCCAAATATCAAACTCATTTTCGAGCCTATCAACATCCTTTTCTCCATTGATTTCCCCTTCTAAAATATAAACATGAATCATCTCATCCCTCTTTTGAGTCAACTTCCTTTTATAATATTATTTAGAATATATCTCCCCATTTCCATCCCATGGAGAGGGTAATCCAAGCTTCATTAATTCTTTGAAAAGGCCTTTAAAAGTTTTGATTTTATCAATGAGAGCCTTGATATTTTATTACATTCTTCTCAAGTATGTCTGCTTCATCACCATTTTCCTGTATATTTTACTCAGTTGGGTTCTATTGTCAATTTGAATATATGCAAGTTGTCTCTTGGTTTACTATTTAGATAGTCAATTATCTGAGTAGCTTGCTTTGGAATTTCTCCCAACTTTTTTTTCAACTGATATAGCCTCTTCCTGAGCTTATGTAGCCATTTCCAATTCATCTTATATAACCTCACAATAGTCCCATTTGCTTAGAAACAACTGGGTTATCTTATCCCAAAGTGTTTGAATTTCCCTTATTAAGAGTTCTTCCCCCTTAATGTATCCAATTGTAACTTAGTAATTCAGCTCTTGAGTTCATTTATCTCAGTCTCCAGGTCTGAGATATCATCTTCCTTCTTACTAACTTGAACTTCCAATTCCAAAATTCTTTCATCCTTTTTTTCACCTCAGTCTCTTGCTCTTTAATCTCATTGTCTCTATGATCTCATTCTTGAGTTGGTTGTTGAACTAGCTCTTGAACTGTTCTATCCTCATCCTTTAGATCAATCACCTCTTGATCTACAGCTTGATTCTTAAGCTCCTACTTAACTAATTCTACTTCTGCAATAAGATTCCCTTCATCTGGTAATTTTGGAGATGAGGTTGGGACATGTGGATCAAGGTTCAAAGATGTATTTTGCAACTTCATTGATGATATTTTCATCTGCAGCTCACTTATCTTCCTCTCCTTTGAAAAAACATTATACTACACCATGCTTGCATAAATTTGTTCCTTTTCTCCTTGAACTTGCCTTAACTTAGAATTCTAAATTGGCTCTACAATGGCCATCTTTAACTTCTTTTTCAGGTGGGCTATTTCATTATCCATTTTCGTTATTATAATGATTTAATGTTTCTTTCATCACCTGGATTAGCCCGTAGGGCTATGATTTTATCCTCAACTCCATTAATTGTAACATGTTTTTCCATTATAGTCCACTTTCAACCTTCCATAGTTGCTTGAATATTTCTAAAGTTTTCATCAATTTTCTATCTTCGTTGTTTGACTTTACAACCTCAATACAAATCATGTCACTAACTTGATTGTAAAATTCCAACTTGTCAAGTTTTCTGAATTTCTTAAAATACACTATATGTTCATCTTTCGTCCATTCACTAAGATTTGAAGGCTTGGTCACTTTAGGTTCTATGATGTAAAACCTGAAAGTGTCTTCATGATGATCTGTCACTATAAGGATTCTTTTCTCTATTGCCGGTATCTATTGTCTGGTATCATTTATTAACTTCATACTCCTCTCCCTGATTCCCATGTACCTTGTTTGCAAAATTGTTTTTGTTGGTACGGGGATTCCTAAAGGGGATGATTGTAAATCTTGGGGTATTATAAACTCCACACGGTGGTAATGAGTGTATCTTATTGGTGGTCCTCTTGAGCTAATTGATGGTTGTGATGTCAACTCTACCATCTCTCTTGGTAGATATTTCGTTTCATCTCCCTCTACTACTGCTTGATTTGTCTCTTCAAAGTTTATTATAGATTTCTTGGGATAGGGGCCTTGTTTTAAAGCATCCACTTCCATATCTATTTGGAGATCCTTTACCCCTTTTTTTATGCCCTCCTAATTTTTTTGTAGTATCATGCTCCTCTAAACTCTTCTAAATCTCTAAAAAATCCTCCCAACTTTCTTTGTTAGCAATCTTTTCCCATTCTGGTTTAGGTGCACATACACAGGAAAAACATTTGTTGGATAATATTTGATTAGATATAACCTGATGAGGGTCATAGGCCCCTTTTTCTACTTTATAAAGATTTAATTGGCTTAAGAAACCCGCCATATATTGTAATGCATTTATGCCTCTTATCTGGAAGGGCCCTACTTATTTGGGCAAGAGAAAGGTCCTATGTTGCATTTCATCTAAAATGAATATTTGCCTGATATATTCCATTGCAAAATTTCCAAGAGTGAGAAACACTAGGAGCTTATATGGCTCTTCTTCAAATCCACACACCCTGATCCTGTGTTATTTTCATTGCACCTAGTGAAATGAGGTGCTTTACAACCCAATATGTGTAAAATTAGTCACAGTAGATCTATTGAACAAGAATATCAATCACAAAGATGTAAAACAATTTGGAGTAAAAACTATGCAAGAGAGATGCATCAAAGCTCTATAATCTAGAATGGTAGAATTACAATACAATATTATCACAATGAGTGAGAAATTCGAATTAACCAAGGAGGTCATTCGAATTAACTGCATTGTGTAGCTTGGCACCAACTAGGAGTCCTCATCATCAATCAGTGGTGGTCATCAATGCACAAGTAACTGTCAGACAGGTGTCAAACTGAGTCTAACTGAGTGTAATAAGTGTAACTGATGGTAAGTGGCACTAATTTAGGGATGGAGGCTCATTGGAGGGCGCATGAGGAGTTAACTGCACTCAGAATAGGTAGTCAAGGCTCATCGGAGGTCAATCGGAGTGGTAACAACAGTTAGGAGTCAGTCTAGCCTCAAATCAAGGAAAGACAACTAACTAACTGAAGTGAAACTGACTGGTAGGTGAGAAAATGTGCCCTTTAGCAGTGGAAGGTGAGAAGTGGGCACCTCCCTGGCTAGGAGGGATAAATCTGAGTGGAAAGTAGCTCCCGAGTGCTGGAAGACTAGGGACTAGGTGCTGGAGGCATCAAACTGGTGATTGGGCATCATGCGGGTGCATGCAATGCATGCAGAATGCATGCATGCATGCAAAGTACATACTGAATGATGAGATATCCTAACACCCCCCCTCAAGCTATACTATGATGTAAAAAATAAAATGTAGGTCCTTGGTTACTGAGACTAAAGGTCACCCCAATACAATAATTCAAAAATTGTTGAGATAAGCTAAGCAAGGAAAGAGGGAAAACCCAGTGGGAAGAAATCTCCCCCTTAAGCTAAACATAAAAATGGACCTAATATATCTCCGCCATGATGGAACTCACCCCCAATAGTGAATGGAGGTGAGAGAAATTCTTCTCAGTAAAGCTCTTGGTGAAGATGTCTACAATTTTCTCATCAGTAGGGCAATATTGCAGAATGGCGGTGCGATCATGCACCAACTCTCGGATGTAGTGCATATGAATCTCAATGTGCTTGGTCCTCTACTGTTGAACTGGATTGGTGGAGATATTAATAGCACTTTGATTGTCACAAAAGAGGACAATCGAAGTAGTGATACCAAAATCAAACTCGAAAAGAATACCCTGCAACCAAACTGCCTGAATGCATGCATTGACTGCCCCTCGATACTCTACCTCTGCTGAAGAAAGTGCAATGGTTGTCTGCTTTTTGCTTGACCACCCAATAAGGCCATGGCCAATCATGAAAACATATCTGTAAGTGGACTTCCGATCTATGCTATCACCCACCCAATATGAATCAGTAAAACCAATTAAATCTAGCTCAGAATCTGCAGCATAATGTATGCCAAAATGTCTCGTACCTTGCACATACTGCAAGATACGCTTGGCTTCCCTCCACTGAAGCTCATGGGGCTGCTGCATATACCTTGATACAGCACTCACGGCATATGAAATATCAGGCCTTGAGTGTGTCAAGTAAAGTAGTGAACCAATCAACTGTTGATACATAGTGCAATCTGCAAGCAATGTGGAATTTCCCTTTTCAAGACTGATTCCTGAGAGGAATGGAAACGGAGCAGCCTTACATTCTGCCATATTAACTTTAATAGCATGTATTTAGCATACTTTTTCTGAGATAATGTGATCCCATCAAATTTTTGAGCTATCTCCAAGCCCAAAAATTGCTTAAGCAAGCCCAAATCGCTCATATCAAAAGCTAGATTTAAAGCGGTTTTCAGCTTGTTAATTGTAAGGAGAGTGCTACCAGTAATGAGAATATCATAAACATATAAAACAACAATCATAAAATTACCTTTAAATTTCTATAGGTACACATTCGGATCAGATTTGCATCTTTTGAAATTCTGAGAAAGAAGGAAGGAGTCCATCTTTGTGTACCAAGCTCTTGGGGCCTGTTTCAATCCATACAAAGATTTCTTCAACCTGCAAACTAATGATGGATCTGATATGTATCCTTCTGGTTGCTTCATATATAATTCTTCATCAAGGTCTCCATTTAAAAAATCACTCTTCACATCCATATGGTGCACTTCCCAGTGCTTGGATGCGGAAATGGCCAAAACTAGGTGGATGGAATCCATCTTTGCAGCCGGTGCAAAGGTCTTAGTGTAGTCCACACCTTGGACTTGGGATAGACCTTTTGCCACCAACCTAGATTTGAATTTTCTGATAGAGCCATCAGAAGCAACCTTTTTGCGGTAGATCCACTTGCATTGAACCAATTTTCTTCCAGGTGGAAGAGAAACTAGCTCTTGTGTATTGTTCTTTTGAAGAGAACTGTACTCTTCATCCATGGCAGTTTTCCATCATGGATCTCGGTGGGTATGATAGTATGATTTGGGATATAAAAAAATCATCAAATAACATTTCTCAAATAATAATGGATCAATAAATGAAAGATCTATACCTGCTCTTTGATAGTCTACTCTTGTTCTCATTGGATCAGCAGGATTTCCAATGTTTGGAGCAGCAGATTGTAGAGTGTTTTGGGCCCACTTTGGTAACTGAGGAGGATCATTATGGTCGGATTCCGAACCTGATATGTAATGGCCATCAAAGTCTGATAAAATATCAAAATTATCAGTCCCAATGCTTTCTTCATATTCTCTTGAATCTTCTTCTTGTGGAGGCTGCGGATCGGCAATGTTTTCCTCAACTAGTTTCAAATCTGGTAGTGGTTCTATGAATATATTTTTGGATATGATATTCATGAGTTTATATGCTTTTCATTCTTTCCCATATCCTGTTAGGATACATTCAAAACTTTGTGGATCCAAATCCTTTCTCTCATCAGAAGGAATTCTAGCCCATGCAGTGGAGCCAAAAACCCTCAAATTGGACACATCCGGTTTACGACCAGTGAATGCTTCCAAAAGAGTTTTACCTTTCATGGATGAATGTGGAACTCGGTTATGAATATATGCAGCAACATTAATGGCTTCAGCCCAAATATTTGAATCCAAACCTTTTGACTCAAGCATACAGGTAGCCATCTCTTTCAGTGACCGATTCTTCCTTTCCGCTACACCGTTCTGCTGGGGTGTGTAGGGAACTGTATGTTGGATCTAAATTCCACTTTCGGCACAAAGTTGCAGCAACTCAGTATTGATATATTCTCCTCCATTATCATATCTAAGAGATTTGATCTTTCTCTCAGTTGCGGTCTCAACAGAAGCCTTAAAATACTTGAATTTTCCATGCACTTCTGACTTGGTTTTGAGAAAAAATACCCAAGTAAAGCAGGAGAAGTCATCGATGAATGTAAAAACATACCTTAAACCATTCATGGAAATATTTGGAAGTAGACCACTGATATCATAATGTATGAGGCCCAAAATAGTAGAAGCTCTGCTAGCTTTGTCGTGGTCGAACTTGTGCTCAGGGTGCTTCCCAACAATGCAACCGGGGCAAATTCCCTTCGAGGAACGAAGTTGCGGAAGACCATCAACCATGGATTTCTGCTGTAATAGCAGAAAATAATTGTAATTAAGGTGTCCAAATCTTTCATTCCAAATCATACTAACCTCGTTTCCATGAGTGAGGAGAGCAGTGGGCTTTTCAAGCGGCACAAAGTGAGAAAACGCATAGTATTTTGCAGTGTGGTTTTCCTTTCCGACTGCAATAACTCTTCCACTTTTAATATCAGAAATTTCAACTTTGTTAGGGCTGAATGTAACTTTCTTTGGTTCACTAGTGTGTGTCATTTGATACACAGAAAGTATATTTGAAGCCAAGGAAGGCACATAGAGAACATTCTGAAAACTTCCATGCTCTAAATGGATGGTACCTTTACCCTTTGAAGAAGTTTTTGAGTCATCTCCCAAATGGATGGGGATGGAGCTGTTTGTATAGATTGAAGAGAAGGATTCAATATTTGCAGCCATATGATTCGAGGCACCAAAATCTATCAGTAGAGTGTTGGGTTTTGAAACAGTTTCCATGAGTGCTTGACCTCTTTCATGATCATCATTTCTATCCTTCTTCCATGCACCGTCAGGAAGACATATGTTGTTCTTTTCCAAAAGTAGGGCCATTTGATCTATTGTTTTCTTCATGCATGAACTTTCAGGATGAAAGCCACATTTGCAATATGAACACTTAGATTTTTCTTTACCGTCTTTACCCTTTTGCTTGTTCCCTTAACCGGATGGTGCATCCAATTGCTTGCATTTCTCTCTTTACTTGTTTGGTTCGAATTTGGGCTTCTCTTTCTTTTGCTTTCCTTTGCCATTCAAATTCTTGGATCCTTGAACAAATAGGGCTGAATCTTTGGAGCTTATGGACCCCATTTGAATCAACTTGTCATGCTCTTTGGTAACGGATTCAATGAAGGCATTCAAGGTAGGCATCTTCCAATTCGGGGTAGTTAGTCGACCGGAATTGAAAGTAGAGACAGATACCGAGAAATATTTACCAAGATTTGAAAGAATGGAGAGGATAAATTGCTTATCCTCTTTAACAACACCACTGTTCTTCAACTACAATGCCAAGTGCTTTAATTTTGTGAAAAACTCATTGATGGTCTCAAAATTCTCAGGACTAAGAGCAATCAATTCATTTTCCAATTGAAAAGCCCTAAGCTCGTCCTACTTGCCAAAATGCTTGTCAAGTTGCTCCCATACCGCCTTTGGAGAGTTCAATCCACTGAGATGGAAGTGAAGATCCTTGGAGATGGCGATGCAAAGAAGACCATAAGCTTCATCAAGCTTATTGAAGTGTTTTGTTTTCTCAAGCAATGTGTTTGGCTCCATTTCGAGGCCCATGGTGACTATATAAAACCCTTTAGAGCGCAATATGATCTCCATGTCTCCTTTCCAATCAAAATAATTGAAAGGAGTTAACATAGGCTTTGAAGAAGAGTATTCCATCACTGATGGCGATTGGAATTGACAGTGAAGAATCTGCAAATCACAAGATAGAGAATGCACTTGATGGAGATGATAAACCTGCAAATAACAATCAAAACAAGAACAGTAAGGTCGAACAATCCACCCTTTCAGAGTTGCATCACACTTGGGATTGGAGATCAAGCAAGCTTGAATGGATCCAATGTATCAAATCCAGGAATTATGTGGAAAAATCAAGCTTTTGGATTGGATTGGAGTGTATTTTATGCTTTGCATGCACATGAGCGAATGCACATGAGATTTTGCATGCCAAACTTTCAGTAATTTTGAGCAAATTCACTCAATTCTTCATGTAGAACACCTGTAGGAGAGAGATATTATCCTTGCAATGGCTCTGATACCATGTAAAATTAGTCATAGCATATCTATTGAACAAGAATATCAATCACAAAGATGTAAAACAATTTTGAGTAAAAACTGTGCAAGAGAGATGCATCAGTGCTTTATAATCCAGAATGGTAGAATTACAATACAATACTATCATAATGAGTGAGCAATTAGAATTAACCAAGTAGGTCATTCAAATTAACTGCATGGTGTAGCTTGGATCCAACTAGGAGCCCTCATCATCAATTAGTGGTGGTCATCAATGCACAAGTAACTATCAGACAGGTGTCAAACTGAGTCTAACTGAGTGTAATAAGTGTAACTGATGGTAAGTGGCACTAATTTAGGGATGGAGGCTCATTGGAGGGCGCATGAGGAGTTAACTGCACTCAGAATAGGTATTCAAGGCTCATCGGTGGTCAATCAGAGTGGTAACAACAGTTAGGAGTCAATCTAGCCTCATATCAATGAAAGACAACTAACTAACTAAAGTGAAGCTGACTAGTAGGTGAGAAAAGGCGCCCTTCTGCAGTGGAAGGTGAGAAGTGGGCGCCTCCCTGGCTAGGAGGGATAAATCTAAGTGGAAAGTAGCTCTTGAGTGCTGGAATACTAGGGACTACGTGCTGGAGGAATCAAACTGGTGGCTGGGCAGCATGTAGAATGCATGCATGCATGCAAAATGCATGCAAAGTACATACTGAATGATGAGATATCCTTATAGTATGGGGGAGATGTTGTAACATGTTCCACCAAATATCAAGTTATGGGTGGTACTCATCACCTTTTTTGTGAATTTTGCATGATGGGATTTGTCTTCTCTTCTTACAACTAAATGAGTCCACTCATACACAGGTGTTTGATTACCATCTTCATCTGAAATTATCAAGTTTAGATGCTTGTACTGCTCATAGTTTTGGTATAGGAACATATAAAAGAGGAAGGAGGGGTATTTGAACCATTCTATGGCTGACAACTCTTCAAGTTGTTCATGGATGGCTTCTGCTTGGAAGTTGCACAAGTCAAATTTTGGAGGACTGGGACATGATGCAGGGTCAGACTGAGGAGAATGCCTAGGATGACATCGTCCACTATGTTGTCAACCTCAAGACCTACTATGGTGCAGATTACAGTGATTGCTTTCTTGGTATTTTCATAAAATACTAATGTATTGTAAGGGGGTGGAATTGTAGGGATAGTCATGCCCTTCTCGAGGTGTTGGGCCAAGAATTGGTGTTTATCGAAGGGTTGTAGTGCTAGATAGGAACTGGAAAGGGATTTTTCATTGAAGGCCTAAGGGGATAAGAAGACTGGGATGTTGAACATTTTATGCAACGTATCAGAGCTGATGAAATAATGAGTTTTGTAAAAATCAGAGGGCATGATAGCTACTTTTCTTGGGGAATAGTTGGTTGAACACTGTGTCATGAACTCAGGAATGTATACAGCTATGGGGAAAATAGTTCTTGAAAGGTTTGAATGCCATAAGTTACAAGTTTTTTAATCTTCCATGGCTAGGGATTTGGATTCTATGATTGTGGTATTCAGGTCTGCATTTGTGACGATGGTATAAAAAATGTTTGCTTGGTGATCATAAACACGGTAATTTCCAGGTGATTTACAGAGAATTTAGGTTTAGGTAACATATATTTAGTTTTAGGTGCCATCTTGGAAAAGTCTCATCAACTGGTAGGTTAAAAGGTTGTGTAGGGTAAATTAGGGAACAATATTAATTTCTTTATACGACGGTAAAAGTAGAAATTACCGGGATCTAGAATAGTAAAATAATCGGTTAATAGCTAGGTGGCGAACATGGACTGGTAGTTGCTTGAAATCAACTGGTCAAGTACATTGGAGCTAAGATCCAGGGTATTCTTTGAATATGTAACAATGGTTTTGGAATTGAGGAATTACCACTTTAATGGTTAAACAAATTCGAAAATTTCACACATGGCAGAATTTTATTTGATCCTGAATGATGGCGGGATGACATGAGTGGGCCCCTCCATGGCACGTTTCCACTTGAGGTAGGCTTACATGGATGCCAAATGGTCATCCTTTGTATGCATTTATACTTTTTCATATTAAATATTCTGTGGAAACCACCCATGTTTCGATTAGTGGTAATGCCTTAATAGACTAGTGGTATTGAAAAAAAATTATATGGAGGTGCGATCAATCATCTTGCTACATGTGTCTTTGGCAGTTTTGTGGACAACGTGACCTTGACTAAAATTAACTAAGGTGCACTTTATCGTGGTGCTGTCAATTATAGCTATCAATATGCCATCTCTTTCCCTTTATTAGCTCATCAGAACTTTAATTATGTCACTTGCATTTTATAAGAGCGCTACTTATCTTGACCATAGTTCTCATGAGATCTAATGGTGTTCCACTCATACCAATTAGTACCCTATCCTTAGCCTCTGGGAACTAGCCCAAGTTCATCTTGTTGCTATGCTCGCTTGAATATCCTCTACTTTAGCTCCTCAGAGCCAATTCTGACATTCTTTCGGCTTAGGGACTATTAAACCTCCTTTCCAAAACCTCAAAATTTTCTTAGTGATAACACTGACATTGAACATCATCGCTTCCAACAACAATGAGAGTGTAATAATCAACATCATAAATATTATATTCTATAGCTCCAATTAAGGAAGAGAACAAAGAAGCATCCTTAGCCATATGATAAGTACAACCATAATCGACTATCCATTATGCCTGAGTGGTACGGGCATGTAATTCCTGGGAAGTGCTAACAGAGAAGGTGAATTTTACATCAGGTTAGTTGATCGAATGACCAGTCGATGCACTATCCTCAAGATGATTGACCTTCCCTTTCAAGTCCATAATCTTCTTCCAATAGTTTTTATCGACATGTCCAACTTTTCCACAATATTGAAAGCTTTTCTTATTTCAATTCATCTTCATCGATGATGTATCTCTAGTCTTTTGTTTAGTAGGTTGGTCGATACATTCTGGTCGATGATCCGATCAACCACATTATTTATATTTTTGCTTGAACTTTATTTTGAGCAAGTGATCCTAATGGTTGGCACCAAGCTTCCCTTATTCAAGCAAATTTTGTTGGTCTTTAATTAACAAGTAACATAATGCATCAAAGGTGAAATCCTTACCATATTGCTTGCAAGACACCCAATTGGCACGAAAGAGAAGAATACATCATAAGGTGTCGTCAAATTCATCAGGACCACTTCAATGAGTTATCCATCCTTCTTTGGAAAATCCTTAGCAAATTTGACCAATTTCAATTATATCTCCTTGATGAAAGCTAAATAGTCCTCAATCCAATCAAAGGAAAGAGGTTCCAAAGAGATCAACTCTTTCTCTATCTGCATAACTTGACTTTCATTAACCTTGTCGAATAATGACTTCAACTTGTTCTAGATGGCATGAGGACATTCGATCATGATTGTATGAAAGTGAATATCCCTCGAAAAGTAGGTCATGGTGACCCCAATAGCCTCATCCTTCTTTTTGTCGATGATAAACTTAGCATTAGTATCCATCGGATATGTAATAGCAACCTTCGTATATTACCATAGTCCTTTTCTCTTCAACAAAATCTCCATATTTGGAACTTAGAATGAATAATTGTGTCCATTTAGAAAAATAGGTTCTATCTTCGAATTCATCCATCTAACTAAATATATCTTATCTATATTCAAGAAGAGGTATCAGTCAAAAAATATTCAACTCAAAGTTGATCAACTCTGGATCTAACTCAGCACAATTCATAGACAACAAGCTAGGTCAAAACCAATATCTCTAATACCATGTTGGGGACCTATTCATCTTGAACCACAAAAATAAAAGAAACAATAGAAGGGAATTGTATTCCAAGAAGAGAGGTGATGTCTAAAGACATCATTACAACACTTAAGCACAATGCAGTATGATCAAAACATCACAATGCATTATCACAAAGGATACAATACGATCTCAAGCATATGAACACAACCCATAGGGTCATTCTTTTCTAGTCTCTAGATCTACTGAACTCCCTTGAAGTTAGGAAGATCCAGTCCACAAATATGGGTCATTGGTTCTAATTATTTCCACAAAATTCGCAACATCCCATAGTTTAGTTGGTTTTTGTAGTCAATATGACCATGGCCTCGCAAACCATTGAGTCAAGCGTTCGAATCTCCCATTTGATCCACCAATTGACTACTTTTCTAGTCAACTTTTGTCTATCGACTAACTGTCTCCAGAAAATCCAGGAGTGTGATGAATCTTCAGAACCTTAGGTTCCAACAGAACCAATGTTGTGATAATTTCAAGGAGCACCGAATGAGTTATTATACATACATACATGCATACATACATACATACATACATACATATCAATGTGGTTCACAACCCCGGAGAGGATTTGATTCATCCATGAGAATAATTCATAGTGGGGGCACCCAAAAGGTCCTCACCCCGCCAGCTCTGATTACGGAGACTAACTCAATGGGTACATCAAGTGAGTCCCTTATATATCAATGCATATCCACCCAAATATTTGACCCTAATACTATCTACTTACAACTCACAACTCTCAACCAGTTGATCTAACCCATCGGGATTATCAAATATATGTGTGTGTGTACACACACACACATATATATATGTATGTATGTATATGTTCTTAGGGATTTTACCTTATAGTAGGGGATAGATACTACCAAAATACAAGGGGTTGACAGATATATACATAAGGTTATGCATACATTATTGTAAGTAAATGAGATCAAGTTTAGGGAAAGAGTACATTGTTTATGGCTGTTGGTCCAAGCTTTTCTTCAGATCTCCACAGCAACAAACCTGCAAAACACACAGACCTTCCTCAAACCAATTTGACTGTAAATAAATATTGATATTAATGAATGCACTAACATCAAGTTATAATCAAAATACAACAATGATCAACACTTTATTGGGAAAGGAAGAGTATCTTCATCTTTATTGTCAAATAATGTAATAAATACAAGTAGTATACATGACTTTGCATCAAGCACTTTCATAACCTGGCCCTAGGCTCCTGCCCCTCTCTCTAGACTTGGAATTTCTTCAGCATAAAAATAGCTCTCAATGATTGGTCCCTTTCTCATGGCCTCCTCTTGCATTTATGGCAAGGCAAGGAGGGTTGGTTTCGAAAGGAAGTTGAATTGGGAAGTTGGGGGAGTTAGAATACCTAACTCAACTAATCCCAATTCGTGTTTTTAATATATTTTTCAAACTTTCCTTAAGACACCCGTGACTATGACAACTAGCAACTAGAGAGTGACTTGCAGCATGTGGCTCAGCAACTTGCAGGTGCAACAAACATTTCTCTAGAACTGAAGTATCGGGGATTAGTTCGATAGCCAAATTTAATGAAGGAATTTCACATTCAACCGGAATAACCGCTTCTACCCCATGAATGAGTTGAAAGGGTGAGAACCCATTAGCGATCTTAACATTAGACCGATATGCCCAAAGATTTGGATACAACATGATGTGCCAATTAGATTGACTGGCATTGACGGTCCTTTGAAGAATGGTTTTCAAAGTTTTGTTGACCGCTTCAACTTGACCATTCACCTGTGGATAGAATGAAGATGAATGCTCCTGCCGAAAACCTAACATAGTATATATTTCAATCATCATGTTGTTTTGAAAGTGTCAACCATGGTCTGTAACGATTTCTTTGGGGATACCAAATCTAGCAATGATCTTGTTAAATACGAAGTAAGCAGTCATTTCTCTGTATTCCCTCACAGTAGGCATTGCCTCGGCCCACTTTGTAAATTAGTCGACGGAAACAATGATGTGATGATGTCCTCCAACCGAAGCTGGATTACATGTCATGAAATCAATCCCCCACTTGGTGAAGGGGCCTGTTGTGATCAGAGGATGGAGAGGATTTGGGTGTGCTAGCATCGTTTTGGTGAAAAACTGACAGGGCTGACAATGTTTCACATCTTCCACACAATATTTAAATATCGTGGGCCAAAAGTAACTAGCACACAATATTTTCTGGGTTGTTTCCAACCCAGAAAGATGACCCCCACAAGCTCCACTGTGAGCATCATTCAATATTGTTTTTGCTTCCTCTAAAGTTAATCAATGGCGCAAAATGGAATCTATCCCACGTCTATACAAAGTGTTTGAAATAATGAGATAATTCTTTGCATGATTTTTCAATTTCCACCGTTCATCCCTAGAGAAAGTAGGAGGACATCTCAAAGTCTGGAGATACACTAAAATATCTCTGTACCATGGGTTAGAAGTTGCAATAAGAAAGATGTGTTCATCCGAGAATGATGACTCTTCCTCATTGTTTACTACGTCACTAGAAAATTCAGAAATTAGCTCGGGGAACACCAGGGATTTCTTTGACTTAGT
The DNA here is from genome assembly GCA_027924585.1 of Larix kaempferi. Lineage (NCBI taxonomy): Eukaryota > Viridiplantae > Streptophyta > Pinopsida > Pinales > Pinaceae > Larix > Larix kaempferi. The sequence continues at coordinate 17,427,553 of BSBM01000358.1, read as the reverse complement.
GGATTGGAAAACTAGGTCAACCTCTTGCAAGATGACAATCCATTTATTGAACTTCCCGCCGATGATACGTCAGGTTAAGACATACTAAAAGGGATTGACTTCTGCAATCACCATGGTTGTTCGCAGTAGGATGTAGTGACGTAGTCTCTGAACTGCATGGACAGCAGTTAATGCCAACTTCTCAAAGTAATAATACTTAATATTTGGAGTTATTAATGCACGCGAAAGATAGTAAATGACATGTTCTTAAAACTTGTCATCCTCCCGAACAAGTATTATGCCAATTGTGGATATAGATTCTTCCATATATAGAAGGAAGTCCTTGGTGTAATCTGGAGGGCTCGGCAAGGGGGCTGATAGTAATTCCTTTTTCAAAGCCTCAAATGAAGTTTGAGCAGCCTCGTCCCAAAGAAAATAGGTATCTTGCTTGAGCAGTCTCATGAAACCTTTTGTGATTTTGGCATAGTTTATGATAAAACGTCGTAGAAAATTGGACATACCCTGCAGACTGTCAAGTTGTTGTAGGGTTCGAGGAGGAGGCAGATTTACAATAGCCTCAACTTTAATGGATCTACCATGATACCATGACTCGAGACAATGAAACCCAATAGGTGTCCGGACTTGACACAGAATACACACTTGTTAGTATTCAAATGAATCTTATAGTATCCACATCTGTCAAACACTAGTCGCAAGTGATTAGGATGATCTCGTCTCTTGCGAGATCACACTGGGAGATCATCTAGATATGGTTCAACTACGTGCTTGATATTGTGGAAAGAAAAATTCATGGCATGCTGGAAGGTGGCTCTAGCATTCTTCAGCCCGAAAGGCATCTTCTGATAAGTAAACTTAACCCAAGGAAAAATAAAAGTCATTTTATGTTGGTCTTCAGGTTTTATTTGTATTTGATTATATCCTGAAAAACCGTCCATGAAAGAAAACATTTCATGGCCTACACACGCATTGATAATATGATCAATGAAAGGTGTGGGGTAGTTGTCCTTAGGAAATGTTTTATTTAGGTCTATGAAGATCGTACAAACTCGTATGGTTCCTTGCTTCTTATCAACCGGAACTGGATTAGAGACCCATTCCATCATATCAATTGGATAGATGAAACCCGATTTTAATAGTTTTTCAACTTCATCCTTAATGCTTGCTGCTTTCCGTGGGTTTACCGGACGGAGTTTTTGTCTCATTGGATTAGCATTGGGGTAAGCCGTGATGACATGCTCCATGATAGTGGGGTCAATTCCTGGCATCTCCTAGTAAGACTAGGTGAATACGTCATGGTATTCCTTAAACAGATTGGTATACAGAGTGATCTCATCAGGAGAACAATCTGCTCCAATAAAGAGTTTTTCCACAACACCAAATTTGATGGAGATATCGACCGGTATGGTTCTCGATATATTTGCCATGTTGCCTTCAGCGTAGATCGTTTGCATAGAAGGATTGATGGAAAAATTGATATCACCACCAAGTCTCACTGAAAAATCACCATTCTCTATCCTATCTAGATTGGGAAGAAAGTAGGACCTATGATGCATGTGTTCCCATGGGTGATCCAGTCCTCCCATGGCTTCCAAAATAGCCTCATCAAAGGGAAAAATAGTATCCATACAAACGAAAGAGTGGATGGAGTTGACTGACCGTGCAGGTGCATAGTCTATATCTGACTCTGTGGAGACAGACAGAGTCAATATATAATCTACTGCAACATCTTGTGTTGCTTTGTAAGCTATTTCTACAACAGATAAGGGCACGGTAGGTTCTTGCTGAGTGGGAAGAATCCAAGGGTCATTTTTTCTATTGATAGTGAAGATTTCCCGAGACAAAATGTCAGAGGTACTCGCAGAACCAATGTAGTTTATGAGAGACGATAGGTTGAATGTGCCCATCAGTGATGAATACATGCCTACTCCCAAAATCTCGTTGGGTGGGTGAGACTGATCAATCAAAGGGATTGTCGAATCCAATGAAGCGTTGTTTTTTTTTCCGATTAAATGAAAGTTGATCAACTGTGATGATATTTCCTTCATGTGGGAACATGAGTACTCGAAAAAAGGATGATGGGACAGCTTGCATCGCATACGTCCAGCTCCTTCCTAATAACAAATTGTAGTCAAGAGGAGAGTCCAACACTTAAACCTCCACAAGCACTAACTTACCGGCAAGTTCAACTTCAAATGCAGGAAAGACTCCATGTGGACAGAATGGTCTCCTGTAAAAAGCCATAAGTATAGTGTTGGAAGGGGCTAACTCAGGCGAGCCAAGGGATTTCTAGCAGGATATTGACATTGCACACATAGACGCACCCTCATATACAACTATTTCTCCAATGGTTTTGGGACCATGGACCACTTCAATCTAGAGGGATACGTGATACGGTAAATGGGGTTTAATATTAGACATATCAAAATGAGCAAGCATACTAGATGATTCTATGATCCCTATCGCTGCTAGAAGTGTATTCCGTTGTAATGGACAGCTCTGTGAGACTTCTAGTGTGGACATAGCACAATGTGTTTGGACCAAATCCTCTACGACATTGTAGTTGGAAGAGGCCCGCACATTATGGTTGTGCATAGCCCATTTGAAGACACCTTTTAGGATTTTCGGCAAAGGATCTACGGGTCTCTCAATGTGAAGAGATGTAGATGTTTCAGGAACTTCCTTATCTTTCTACTGCGAGCCCGGGGAATAATTCCTGGCTCGATTTTGCAAAAGCATATCTGAGTTAACCATGTTTATAAATGATTGATTAGATGACGATACACGATCTGTGCCCCCAGCACTAGAGTTTCCAGAAGCTGAACCTTGTCCGTGAGGGAATGGGTCTTTCAGAATAGCTGGTTTCTTCTCACGGAGGAGCTTATGGGATTCTTCCATAAGAGGGCACTAGTGGGTAAGGTTGTCATCCTTACATGACTTGCAAGGAAACTTGACTTTCTTTTTATCCTTCTTTCGCTCCTCGGAATTTTCAGTGTTTTTGGGCTTTGTATGGTTCCCCTCCCCTTTCTTGACCTTCTTTTTGTTGTTGGGTTGACGAGGACCGTTTTGATTAGTCTGCACTTGTTGTAAAAATTCAGTTGTAGAAGGGGAGGCTGCAACAGAAGTTGCATCTATAGCAGACTGGTTTACAAATAAAGCATGAACTTGCTTGGTCAAAGCTTTGAGTGTTGCTGAGTCTACTGAACCGACAATGCCATCAGCATGTGTTCCAGACTTAGGTTTACCCAAATCAATATTATATCTCGGTTCGTCCTCTATAATCTCGTACAGGATCCCAGATTGAGCATATACAAAATCAAGTTGTTGGGTCCTGAGGATGGATTCCTCCTCATAATACACCCTAGAAGTTGCTACGTCCTTAGAGATATAAGGAATGAGTGATTTCAAGTACCACTCTAAAAGAAACTCTTGGGGAATTTCAGCGTTGATGAGCCTCTTTTGCCTTCGCCACTCTTGAATGTGATCATATAAGTGAGTGGCCTTATTCTTCTTGAAAGTTGACATAAGGTTTGTGTCGGCATCATACCGGACAGGAAATTGAAAGTGGTTCAAAAATACTGTTTCCAAATCCCAAAAGTTGTCATAAGTTGTGGCAGGTAGTTCTATGTATCGCTTACCTACGACACTAGTCAAGGTCCTTTGAAAGAGACTCAACCTAATGGAATCGTCATTCAAGGAGTTGGAAGAACACTAGAGATGAAAGGTAGTGACGTGATCACCAAGATCTTCTCCAGTCTTGCCTTCAAACTTTGGGATGTCGGAAGGAAACTTGGTTGGAACTGGTGGCCATGTCGGATTATGGCACATTAGATCATTAGTCAGTTTTGAAAGATCTGGCAAGTTTAGAGTTTCCAGAAAAGTAAAACGAGGTCGAAACGATGGCATTTGATTAACAGGAGCCTGGTAGGGGGAACCTCCCGAAACCTGGTTCCTATATTGTTGGCTGGGGATGCCCCAAGCCATCGGTTGTGAAATATAAGCATTATTAAAGTTGCTCCAGCGAAATGCTAAAGGGTTGCTTCCTTGGGTGTTCGTCCATTACAGTTGGGTGTTAGCCCCTCCGTAATGTGGGTTAAAAAGTTACCACCCCCTCCACCAAACAGTGAAAAGGGGGTACTCCCTACAGGTACATTGGATGTTTGTACATTCGATGAATGCATGCTAAAACCTGTGAAGGGGTTAAACCCAGGTATAGATGTAGTAGAAGAAACATGCATCGAGCCCACAAATGGTGTGGAAGGAGCTATGTGTCCTCCAAACCATGGAAAACCATGACTGAAAGGAGCAGACTGCGGATTACCTTGAGACTATTGTATAAAGGGAGATGATGTAAACAGTACTGAAGGTATCCCTGACAAAGAAATACTGGACGGTCCAATGGTGGAACCAAAAGGAATAACTGATGTCAAAGCTGAAGAGCTTGACATACCTAAAGAACCAGTATTGAAACTGAACGAAGGGCTCGAAGTAGAAGTAGCCTGCAAAGAGATAGGTACCGATGTGTGTTTGAATGAAGGAGAGAAACCTCTCGATACAATAGATGAAGTAGGAGTATGGGGAACTCTTGACTCGTCTCCTGAACTAGTCATGAAAAAACCAGGTGTAAACCGATATGAACTAAACTCCGGTTGACCTAGAGAAACTACACTTTCAAGTAAAGGATCATTAGGTCATTTCAAAGGACAGTTGAAGGGTGTGTTAAAATATTGAGTGGTTATGTCTTCAACCTCAACAGTATCTTGAACCTGTTGATAATAAGTTATGAGGTGTGGTTCTTTGGGTGGTTCTGTTCTGCCCGTAAGTTCGTATGAACCACAGGAATCAGTCCTCTTGCGTCGAGGTGGCGGTGGAGGTTCCACTATGTGTGGGGGAATGTAATGTCCCCTCCCATCATACCAGTGTGGTGGAGATAACGTGATGCTAAAACTGGGCATCTGGCCCCATGATCACTAACTAAATTCATTGAAGATAAAAATACGTATGCAGATGTATAAATGTAAGAAACACAGCGGAAGTAAATTCAACTACACATCTATCATACATTCAAGATATTCATGATAGTTATTAAATAAATACATTGCAGACTTAACATAAAAGAGTACTTATCTTAAAACAAAGTAGTCCCGAGCAACTGGCTATGCCACTGCAACGTTCCACCCAACCATAGGATAGTTCTGCTCATCAATACCTCAACACAACTGCCACCCCCGATCTGGGAATGATCTCTATAAGGAAAAAGGGAACAACATGCTCACACATAGCCAAATATACACCAAAATCAGCCAATCCAATCCACAATTGGGTTTATCAGGCTGCTAAGGAAATGGAGAGGAAGAATTGCTAGGCTAGTGAGCTCAACCACAGAGATATGGACACCCTCTACAAGATCTATCTAGCTTGGTCCCCACAATACCTACACACCCGGAACAAGGAAGTATTCCCTTCACTAATACACAATCCCTTAGGCCATACCTTCCATTCTAGTGTTCCTCAAGGTGTGCATAGAAGAGTATCCAGCCCTTTTGATCTTCTTGAGAGGTTACCTCCGTCACTAGGTTTATCAAGCCAATTCTGGTCCACTTCCATTCTTAATTATTACTTACAGTTCAAACCAAAACATGGATGCACATAACAGCAAAATCACAAGCGTTGTGTATGAATAAAAATGTGGGCAACCAAAACGAAAATAGTAGATGGGGAGTCAACCCTGGGAGAGCAAATTCGTTTTCAGAAAACATTTATGGGAATTCAAGGGACAGAAACAGCCTCCATAAACCCCCAAATCGTGACTCCCTTCCTCCCATCCATTGTGCAACACAAAAACGAGCTCCCAACTATGGAAAAGGTAGGAAACATATGGAAAACGTGAAGGAGAAAGCCCTAGCTAGCTTAGACTGCATGGGAGAGAAAAACCATGGGTGAATAATGGCTTTGGGCACCATTTCGTGGGTGTTTTCTTTCCCAATAAGCAAAATATGTTTTCCCAGGTTGATGGATTTCCCATGCACGGAATTGCATGCCATACCTCTCCATTCCCAAGGCATTAACTACCTCAACCAACCCTTGGAATAATTAAATGATTGGGTGCATAAGTCAAAATGGGTAGTTGAGGGTTTATGGGTTCATTCATTGACATTTGGCTTAACACCATTGGCTCAAGGGTTTGAATAATTTCCCTCCCTCTTCCTTGTAGAATCATTCCCCCATATCTTGTTGCATTGCATAGTGAGTTGTGGGTATTTCATTAAAATTCATATTTACATGATGTCTTAATTTCTATTGTGCATAGCTAGCACAAGAACCATATGCATCGATTTTTAATTGCTGGTACATAAAACACTAAATCAATGGCGAGGCCTTGACCTTGAGCTCCTCACCATGATTTAGTAACGATATTTACATCATTTACAATTTTAAATGCAATAGGGTAAAGATGGGGACATTACAGGGAAGGTTTTGCAACCTTTGTGACCTACAAAGAGGTTGGTCCTCCACAATTATAAAAATAGAATAAGTGTAGAAACTTAGTGGCCACGAGAAACTACGGAGAAAACAGCATACCACTAAAAATGTCCTATAGTAATCAAGACCAGGTAAACAAAGCTAATACTCTCAATAGTCAGTATGGGATTATTAGGGCCCAGAACAAACTAGTAGAATATTGAAGGTCAGTTACACGACGTCCAATACAGGTCCTATGGGTGCAAGCGTTTGAATCACCAAACCGCCCTCCCTGGATTACTGTAGAGGGTTACCTTCTGTGTCTTTCCTAGGTGCAGTAGAAATAGCCTTCCAATATACCTATGTAGATCCCTAAAGTCAAGATTATAAGGATACCACAAATGAAGAAAATGCCTGGGGGGACAGTTGCAGGTCTAGCCAAAACGCATGGGCAGGGTAGCTAAGCCATAAATCCAAAAATGCACAAGGAACTAATGGACCCCCATACACAAGTCAGCCCTAGTGTATGCTCGAAAGGAAAGTGGGGGGGTATCCCCAACAATTCCAGTCTTACAAGACCTCATGCTTAACTCTAGTTTAAGTGGAGATTCCCAGAACACAATCCACAAGAATGGATTTAATAGAAGATAGTCTGCACTACGATTTGAGATCAGTTTAAAAAAATTTGGAAAGTTTAGGTGTGATCTATTTCGAAATTCTATCATAAGCTAGTTGATGTCATGTAATCCTAAAAAAAAAATATTACTAATAAATTTTAAATTAAGTTCTTTTTATGGGTTGTTACTTACTTAAGGTGTAGTGTAGTGTGTGGCATGGTTACAACTTTAAGGAAAGTGCATATCAAACAATGTAACTTCGCAATTTTTTCCTTTTCGTTTTTTCTTTCAAAACATAAAATCTAAGCAACTCTAAGCATAAAAATTTTCCTTTCCTTTTTTTTGTTTTCAAAGTTAATAGCAATGCAACTATCAGAAAACAAAGGAAAGAAGCATCCGCCAAACAGAAGATAGGCTAGCAAGCTAGGGAAAACTCTACAAACACAATGACTCAAAGAGAAGTGATAAAGGAGGTTCAAAAACATATTCAGAGCAGCCTTAACAATGTCCAGGAGGTATCCAAACTGACAGGGATTTTCAAAACCACAGAGAAAACCTATTGAAGTCAAACCCTAATTTAAAAGGAAAAACTCAAGAAATACTCGCGATTGTTCTATGTGACAACTCACGGTGCACCCGCGGGTATGTATAAGAGCAACTCACATCTAGGGAAAAAAGTGCGCGACTGTATGTCTTGACAGGTCGTGGGTGGGATTCAAAAAGTCTTAAAAAATAAATAATGGAAACCAAATGAAAACTAAATCAATCCATGAATATCAGGGGGCCTCTAAAAAGGCCGTGAACAGATCCAACAGAGACACAGGAGTATCTAGGAGATGTCAGAAAGCAAAGTAAAATCAAAGATCATACCATAAAAACCAAGATCAAACCCTAAAGTAGAGGTTCAAATATTATAAGGCAAACTCGTGACTGTATAAGCAAACAACTCATGGGTGCAACTGAATGTGCGTGGGTAGCAGAGCTTGCAATTCGCGGGTACAACGGAAAGTGCACGCTTGTGTTTACAGGAAACACGCAAGTAGGTACTGATAAAAGAAGAAAAGGAACTTTGCAAATCAGACTAGACTGAACCAACACAAAGGGATCTTAAAAAGAAACCCTAAAGACCTCAAAAGAGACTGGAAAATTTATGAAACTGAAGAAACCAAAGATCCCCAAAGCAGAAAAAACAAAAAGGTATCCCCAGCGGAGTCACCAGTTCTGTTGTTAGGGATTTTACCTTACAATAGGGGATAGATACTACCAACATACAAGGGGTTGACAGATAGATACATAAGGTTCTGCATACATTACTGTAAGTAAATGAGATCAAGTTTAGGTAAAGTGTACCTTGTTTATGGCGGTTGGTCCAATCTTTTCTCCAGATCTCCACAGCAACAAACCTGCAAAACACACAGACCTTCCTCAAACCAATTTGAATATAAATAATTATTGATATTAATGAATGCACTAATATCAAATTATAATCAAAATACAACAAATATCAACACTTTATTGGGAAAGGAAGAGTATCTTCATCTTTATTGTCAAATAATGCAGTAAATACAAGTAGTATACCTAACTCTGCATCAAGCACCTTCGTAACTAGGCCCTAGGCTCCTTCTCCTCTCTCTAGACTTGGAATTTCTTCAGCATAACAATAGCTCTCAATGATTGGTCCATTTCTCATGGCCTCCTCTTGCATTTATGGAAAGGCAAGGAGGGTTGATTTCGAAAGGAAGTTGAATTGGGACGTTGGGGGAGTTAGAATACCTAACTCAACTAATCCCAATTCGTGTTTTTAATATATTTTTCAAAATTTCCTTAAGACACAGTGACTATGACAACTAGCAACTAGCAAGTGACTCGCAGCATGTGGGCTTAGCAACTCGCGGGTGCAGCTATTAATTGATACCCGTAGGTTGTCAATATAGAGACCCGTGAGTGACTCGCGAGGTGTTAAGTATAGGAGTCACGGCTTTATGGTGAAGGTGTCAGAAAAATAAGGTTTTAAGTTGAAGGAGTAAGGATTCAGCTCCAAAGCATCCAAGGTCAAGTAATCTATTCCATCCATAGTGTCCTTTTGTGTGATCTACAAGGCGGTGTGATCATGGATGGAGAATTGCTAATTTGAACGATAATAGTATGTATGTATGTATGTATATGAAAAAGGTCAAAATTTGCATTTATGTGTCATTGGATGTGATGCGTATATGGAAAGCTAAACGCACTAGTGCGTTGTGGTCGATATAGTGCACCAAAGTATTTTAAAATATTTTTTTACTTTTTTGGTAAATAAATAAATAAGCTTTCCAATGCATGTTTTTCAAATACACTAATGTGGATGTCTAATACAGGAGCATCAATATTTTTTTAATAATTTTTTTTTCATTTGAACGATTTGATGCTTATGTAAAGCATCAAATGCATCGGCACATTTATATAAAAGAAGTGCACCTAATAGAAAACATCTGTAAAAGCCTCTGGTCGTCGACCTCTACTATCCAACTTTGCTATAAATGCATATCGGTGATTTGTTTATTGGAGGTTTCATGAAAAGATATGCTACAAGGTTTTTTCCTTGTATTGTCTTCTCATGTTATCAATTGCTAATATATTTCCATGATCCAAATCCAAAATAAGACAAAAAACCCTAAGAATTGAATACAAATCCAATTATAGTGATGAATGGTTCCTTTCAAAATTTTGTATAACCTTTATTGTGTAGTACTTCTTATTAGGGATCCAATCCCTGAAGGTTTCTTGTTTAGATTTGAGAATGGATAAAGACATATGAATATCAATTAATTGATTTCTCAAGCCTTATTAAAAATATTCAAACATTCTATATTTCTCCAACTTCATTTTGTCAAATCATTAAACTCTAGCTAAAATTCCCATATTACAAAATTGGACATCAAAAAGAAGTTAATTTGTTTTGAGCAAAGCCTAGAATCCATCTACTCCAATTGATTTTTGGAAATGTATAGAATCTATCTAACTACATATTCTCTATCACATGAAAACCCCCATGAATCTTATGGAAAAATATATCTCATCACACTAGACTTGGTTGTTCAAGTTCTTCTCCCATGACCCCCTATTGGAGATATGGTTGAATCATAGCTTTCCAAGGATATAGTTAACAATGAGAACAAATAAATGGGTAGAGTGGTGAAAGTTTCCTTTAGGGATTAATTTTTTCCTTGAAGTTGAGTCAAACTCCTCCAAATTAAAGTTTATTCCTTAAATTTTTAAAATAAAAGTAGTCAATTTTGATACATAATTCTTTGGAAGCTTATTCAAATGTCCATCCTTTTGTATTGAGAATGTTATATTTGTGCCTAGTATGAAGTTGGATCCTTCTTCGGTTAAGGAGGAAAATATTTACTACTCAACCCATGAGTTGATCTATTGATTCAGTGACTTATTGCTAAAGTTGAAATCCTTTCAAACTCAAATCCTTAAATCTTAGGGCTACTTAGAGGATGCGATATTGATTCAAAATTTAATATTTGAATCTTAGGGCTACTTAGACGATGTGATGTATAAGGATTCCAATGAATCTCTCTTTTATGCTCTACTGCTTCATAGTGCACTATGTCACATATGTATCACCTCAGGAGAATAAAATATGATTATGGTAATCACAATCAAATTTAACCCTCGAAAAATCTCTATTACAATATTAGTATATGAACCTCCAAATGGTCTGAGGTCACCCTAACCACTAAGACTTAACCCACTATCCCTTGCCCCTTTACCCTTAAAACAATAACCCCCACCCCACTCATTCCTTACTCAATAACCCCCCTAACCTCCACCCCTTTACACATAAAACATTAACAAGTACCCATTATTGTGAAATCTAACCCACTAACCCCCTTGACCTTAACCCATTGACACCTAAAGTATTAATTCCACTTGACCCTCTAACACCTAACCCACTAACACCATTAATGTCCACCCTTTTCACCTAAACCAAAAGGCTCCAAACCCAATGGATTTTAAACCTCTAACCTCCCAATCATGAACCCTTGACACCTAAATAACTAGGCCTAACCCCATGGAAACTAACCAACTAAACCCCTAACCCCCAATTTTTCAAACCTAAACTACTAATAGACCATGACACCTAATTTCCCTCCAATCCTCCAACCCCGATTTCTTAACACCTAAATCACTAATCCTCCAACCCCGTGGCATATAAACCATTAAGATGCCTAGCAATGACCCTTTAACAACTAAACCATTAACCTCCTAACCTTGACCCATTAACACCCAAACCATTAATTATCCCCTACAAACTTGACCTCTTGACACCTATACACTTGTTGCCCAGTCCCCTAATACCTAACCCACTAACCCCCTTAACTCTACCTATTGATTATACCAAAATATATATAAACAAAAGGAAACCAAGCCTACCCTATCCAACCTCGGATCTCAATCGCGACTTGATCAAAACCCTCAATCCCAGTTGCAACCTCATAGTCACAATAGTATTGAGTGCACGACATGATAACCCTCCCTTGCTTTCATAGAAAATTTTCAAATTTCCATAATAATAGAGTGAAATATACAACAGTTCAATGCAAAGTTCCAACCATTCTAATGGTGATGGTAATGGAAAAATGCGCAAATGATGGTGTGGTCAACAAACAAAAGATGATGATGTATATTAAAAATAAATTTCAAAACACTATAAGATAGGATTATATTATTATTTCACACATAAGATTTTCTACGAAGAGAGAAGAGAACTTCGAAACATTATTCTTATTCAAAACCAATCAGGAAACACTCATTCTTATATAAAACAAATGTTTCCTGATTGGTGGGGGTGGGGGTTATTGTTTTAAGTGTTAGTAATATTTCAGCGGTTAAGTCAGCCATATTTCTGAATGGCGGGTGTCGGGAGAGAGATAGTCGAAAATCCATGCATCTCGGGAAATCATATTACATTTATAATAGACGAACCACGTGGCTTCTCTTGTGCAGCAAATATAGTGAAAACTAGATTGGTCAACGAGCTATATTTACGTGCTAGCTCTCAGATTATGGAAAACAATTAAAAAATTAAATCGATCTGGTATGCTTTCTTTCATTTGCTACGATCTTGAAAATAAAATATGAGACATATATGTACCATAATTTAATGGCATTATCTACACCAAAATCGCGGAAAAGTAACTGAACCTTTACATTGAAATGGCTTCGACATAGTTCATGGTACATCGTACATCTTATTTTTGTTGTAGAAATGAGACTTTAACATGCTAATTTTCATTTTTCCATTAAAAGAAAAAACAGAGGGTCTGGTATGGTACATCCTAGAATGTTCAATTTCTCTACAATTCAATAGAGTGGATCAGTGACACTCATTTCCTCGTTGCAGTATTGGTTTGTATCTGCTTTCCAGGTGTGCATTACAAGATCCAAACCTTTTGTGTAAGTTTGGTAAAATAGCCCTTCAAACCTGGTACCTAAGCAGGAGGAAATCTGTTCTCTGCCGTGCATCCACTTGGAGCATGTTTCTCTGAGCACTTCCAACCAAATAAAAGAAACATGCTCTCTGTGCAGACTTGGTAGTTTTCTCCATGTCACCCCTTCATTCCAATGGAGTCATTCTATGTTTTACACAAACAGAGGCTCTGATATAGTAGATGAATAGATACTTTGGGATGAGGAAGACGAGGTACCTGTCATCTTTAGAAGCTAATCAGACGTTTGCTAGGATGTATATTTGCGGATTTGATGGTAAGTTATTTTTTTATACATGTGTTTCTGTAGTACTTGGTGATTTTGTGGCTGATTTCCAGGTGATTGCGGGATACGGTGACTACTACAGGCTTATCTGGTCGTTGACAGTCACTGCAAAGTATACGTTTTGAATGGAGTACATCAGCGTAAATCCATCTTAAACCCGTATCTATCAAGCAAGAGGGATCCAATTTCTTGAGGTGTATTTCTTTTTTAAAATTTAAACTCAAGAAATTTGATCTCTCTTGATTGATAGATCCGGGTTTAAGTTTTAAGTTTTTATTTTATAAACGAACATCTGTTTTTTAATTACTTTTCATAATATTTTATTTTATGAACCAACATGGATTTTTTTTAAATACTTTCCATAATTTTTTATTTTATGATCCGACATGAATTTTTCTAATTATTTTTGTGCCGAGTGTAAACGAGGTGCTTACAACCCAGTATGGGGGAGATCTTCTAATGTGTGTGATGTAGCGTTACATCTAATAAAACATAAAAATGTAGCGTTACATCTAATAAAACGTAAAAAGTGATTGTGCGTAAAAGGAAGTAAGTAAAGTAAAGTAAAGAAAAGAAAAAAGAAGTAAGTAAAGTAAATTAAAGTAAAGTAAGTATGGGGGAGATGTTGTAAGGTTTTTGATGTAATGTTTGTTACTAACAAAATTATATAACCAGCCTAGATCTAAATCCAAGGCTCTATCAAGCACCGAGAGGGATCAAATCTCCTGAGGTGCAAACCTCTCCTCGAAAAGCTCCTTGAGTGCAATACCTAAGAAGAGGTTTGCACCTCGGGAGATTTGATCCCTCTCGGCACTTGATAGAGCCTAGGATTTGGATCTAGGCTGGTTTCAATCGTGGGTAGTGACACAAAACTGGAGTTTGATCAGCATTGTAAGGAACAGGTTAAGTTGAAAACACAGATACATTTACGAGGATTATCATAATGTAAGTAATAAGTATTAAGGATTGAGTAAATTGTTAAACTGGAAAATAGAGACAATTCATCTAACTTTTTTTTTCGATTCTCTTTTTGTTGATCTGCATTTTGTTTTATTTGTTCTTCTACCATCATTTCGTACATTTTGATTTATTTGTTGTTCTACAAACCGATCTTTTTGTTCTTCCAATTGCTTCAACTTTCTCTCTCGATACGCTCTTTGTCGATCAACGTTTCGTTTTCTTTGTTCTTCTCATTCTTCTGCTGTCAATTCGCCTAACTTTTTTTTTCGATTTTCTTTTTGTTGATCTGCATTTTGTTTTGTTCGTTCTTCTCCTTCTTCTACCGACATTTCCCCATTTCGTATATTTTGATTTATTTGTTGTTCTGCAACTTGATTTCTTTGTTCTTCCAACTGCTTCAACTTCTCTCTCGATACATCTTTGTCGATCAACGTTTCGTTTTCTTTGTTCCTCTCGTTGTTCTACTGTCAATTCATCTAACTTTCTTTTTCGATATTCTTTTTGTCGATCTGTGTTTTGTTTTCTTCGTTCTTTTAGTTCTTGTACTATCAGTTCCTCCAACTTCCTTTTCCGAAATTCTTTTTGTTCTTCTGCTTTTCGTTTCAAGTCTTTTTCTTGTTCTTTTGTTATCACTGAAATCAATGCGTCCATACACTGAAATCAATGCGTCCATACACTGAAATCAATCCGTCCATACACTGAAATCTATGTGTCCATACACTGAAATCAATGCGTCCACAGAATAACATCTACACTGAAAAATATGCAATAAAAAACCCCATAAACTGAAATCTATGCATCCATTCACTGAAATCAATGGGTCCATACACTGAAATCTATACGGCCATTCACTTAAATCAATGCCTCCATTCACTAAAATCAATGCATCCATACAATGAAATCTATGCATCCATTCACTGAAATCTATGCATCCATACACTGAAATCAATGCGTCCACGAAATAACATCTACACTGAAAAATATGCAATAAAAAATTTCAACATTGCAAGGAACAGGTTAAGTTGAAAACACAGAAAGAATTATGAGGATTATAATAATGTAAGTAATAAGTATGAGTAAATTGTTATCACATTCCATGTATCCAAGTATGTCATATTCATTGGTAGTTATATTGATTCCTATATAACCCTGAAATTATCTCCCATTCATGCTTTTGAGAATCCCTTCGCACAAATAACACTTCTTCACGATCTCTTTAGTTCACGGCCGTGTTTTCTTTGTTCTTATGTATGTTTTGATGCTTCTTTTTCTATTATGGATTCGAAACGTTGACTACATAACATGGATACTATGGATTCTCCAAAAGAAGCAATAAAGTCAATGCCTCCATTCACTAAAATCAATGCATCCATGCAATGAAATCTATGCGTCCATTCACTGAAATCTATGCGTCCATACACTAAAATCAATGCGTCCACGGAATAACATCTACACTGAAAAATATGCAATAAAAAATTTCAACATTGTAAGAAACAAGTTAAGTTGAAAACACAGAATGAATTATGAGGATTATAATAATGTAAGTAATAAGTATGAGTAAATTGTTATCACATTCCATGTATCCAAGTATGTCATATTCATTGGTAGTTATATTGATTCCTATATAACCCTGAAATTATCTCCCATTCGTGCTTTTGAGAATCCCTTCACACAAATAACACTTCTTCACGGTCTCTTTAGTTCACGGTCGTGCTTTCTTTGTTCGTATGTATGTTTTAATGCTTCTTTTTCTGTTATGGATTTGAAACATTGACTAAAGAACATGGATACTATGGATTCTCCAAAACCTCCTGAAATCAACCACATAAATCTTGCTACAAAGATTATTTTTATCTTTCTATTCTATACATTTGTCGTATTTTTCTTCTTTGATAATCAATATCTTCATTATTTGCAATATTATCATGAGGATCCACGATATACCCTGAAATAAAGAACACCAAAATCTAATTTGTTGAAATCATTGCAGAATAGTTTTTCTATTAAATTGATAAATTCAATGTATAGATGTAAATAACAAAAATGCGTCCATACACTGAAATCAAGTCTTTTTCTCATTTTTTTGTTATCACTGAAATCAATGCGTCCATACACTGAAATCAATCCATCCATACACTGAAATCTATGTGTCGATACACTGAAATCAATGCGTCCACAGAATAACATCTACACTGAAAAATATGCAATAAAAAACCCCATACACTGAAATCCATGC
The DNA here is from genome assembly GCA_027924585.1 of Larix kaempferi. Classification (NCBI taxonomy): domain Eukaryota; kingdom Viridiplantae; phylum Streptophyta; class Pinopsida; order Pinales; family Pinaceae; genus Larix; species Larix kaempferi. Next base: position 17,411,512 of record BSBM01000358.1, on the reverse strand, counting down.
GTCCATTCACTAAAATCAATGCGTCCATACACTGAAATCTATGCGTCCATTCACTTAAATCAATGCCTCCATTCACTAAAATCAATACATCCATACACTTAAATATATGCGTCCATTCACTGAAATCAATGCGTCCATACACTTAAATCTATGCATCCATACACTGAAACTAATGCATCCACGGAATAACATCTACACTGAAAAATATGCAATAAAACATTTCAACATTGTATGGAACAGGTTAAGTTGAAAACACAAAAAGAATTATGAGGATTATAATAATGTAAGTAATAAGTATGAGTAAATTGTTATCACATTCCATGTATCCAAGTGTGTCGTATTCATTGGTAGTTATATTGATTCCTATATAACCCTGAAATTATCTCCCATTCATGCTTTTGAGAATCCCTTAGCACAAATAACATTTCTTCACGATCTATTTAGTTCACGGCCGTGTTTTCTTTGTTCTTATGTATGTTTTGATGCTTCTTTTTCTGTTGTGGATTCGAAACATTGACTACAGAACATGGATACTATGGATTCTCCAAAACCTCTTGAAATCAACAACCACATAAATCTTGCTACAAAGATTATTTTTATCTTTCTATTCTATACATTTGTCGTATTTTTATTCTTTGATAATCAATATCTCCATTATTTGCAATATTATCATGAGGATCCACAATATACCCTGAAATAGAGAACACCAAAATCTAATATGTTGAAATCATTGCAGAATAGTTTTTCTATTAAATTGATAAATTCAATGTATAGATGTAAATAACAAAAATGCGTCCATACATTGAAATCAAGTCTTTTTCTCGTTCTTTTGTTATCACTGAAATCAATGCGTCCATACACTGAAATCAATCCATCCATACACTGAAATCTATGTGTCGATACACTGAAATCAATGCGTCCACAGAATAACATCTACACTGAAAAATATGCAATAAAAAACTCCATACACTGAAATCTATGCGTCCATTCACTGAAATCAATGCGTCCATACACTGAAATCTATGCGTCCATTCACTTAAATCAATGCCTCCATTCACTAAAATCAATGCATCCATACACTAAAATCTATGCATCCATTCACTGAAATCATTGCGTCCATACACTGAAATCTATGCGTCCATACACTGAAATCAATGCGTCCACGGAATAACATCTACACTGAAAAATATTCAATAAAAAATTTCAACATTGTAAGGAACAAGTTAAGTTGAAAACACAGAAAGAATTATGAGGATTATAATAATGTAAGTAATAAGTATGAGTAAATTGTTATCACATTCCATGTATCCAAGTATGTCATATTCATTGGTAGTTATATTGATTCCTATATAACCCTGAAATTATCTCCCATTCATGGTTTTGAGAATCCCTTCGCACAATAACACTTCTTCACGATCTCTTTAGTTCACGGCCGTGTTTTCTTTGTTCTTATGTATGTTTTGATGCTTCTTTTTTTGTTATGGATTCAAAACGTTGACTAAAGAACATGGATACTATGGATTCTCCAAAACCTCCTGAAATCAACAACCACATAAATCTTGCTACAAAGATTATTTTTATCTTTCTATTCTATACATTTGTCGTATTTTTCTTCTTTGATAATCAATATCTTCATTATTTGCAATATTATCATGAGGATCCACGATATACCCTGAAATAGAGAACACCAAAATCTAATTTGTTGAAATCATTGCAGAATAGTTTTTCTATTAAATTGATAAATTCAATGTATAGATGTAAATAACAAAAATGTGTCCATACATTGTAATCAAGTCTTTTTCTCGTTCTTTTGTTATCACTGAAATCAATGCGTCCATACACTGAAATCAATCCATCCATACACTGAAATCTATGTGTCCATACACTGAAATCAATGCGTCCATAGAATAACATCTACACTGAAAAATATGCAATAAAAAACTCCATACACTGAAATCTATGCATCCATTCACTGAAATCAATGCGTCCATACACTGAAATCTATGGATCCATTCACTTAAATCAATGCCTCCATTCACTAAAATCAATGCATCCATACAATGAAATCTATGCATCCATTCACTGAAATCTATGCATCCATACACTGAAATCAATGCGTCCACGAAATAACATCTACACTCAAAAATATGCAATAAAAAATTTCAACATTGTAAGGAACAGGTTAAGTTGAAAACACAGAAAGAATTATGAGGATTATAATAATGTAAGTAATAAGTATGAGTAAATTGTTATCACATTCCATGTATCCAAGTATGTCATATTCATTGGTAGTTATATTGATTCCTATATAACCTTGAAATTATCTCCCATTCATGCTTTTGAGAATCCCTTCACACAAATAACACTTATTCATGATCTCTTTAGTTCACGGTCGTGTTTTCTTTGTTCTTATGTATGTTTTGATGCTTCTTTTTCTGTCATGGATTCGAAACGTTGACTAAAGAACATGGATACTATGGATTCTCCAAAACCTCCTGAAATCAACAACCACATAAATCTTGCTACACGGATTATTTTTATCTTTCTATTCTATACTTTTGTTGTATTTTTCTTCTTTGATAATCAATATCTTCATTATTTGCAATATTATCATGAGGATCCACGATATACACTGAAATAGAGAACACCAAGATCTAATTTGTTGAAATCATTGCAGAATAGTTTTTCTGTTAAATTGATAAATTCAATATATAGATGTAAATAACAAAAAACAATGCATTGCTGAAATTAATGAAAGATTTTTTTATTTATTAAATTGATAAATTCAATGCATACATGTAAAAAACAAAAAAAAATGCATTACTGAAATCAATGCAATGAATGAATTAAATATGCATCTTTATTGTTTAACAACATTTGTGTGTGGTCTATTGGTAGGAATTAAGGTGATTGGGCTTGTGTTAACCTAGAGACCAAGGTTCAAAACCCATTTTGCTTGGAGTTATAGTTAGTTATCAAATCTAACTATTATTATGGCATTTTTTTTTAACACGATTTCTATGTGATCTATTGGTAAGTAGTGAGGTGATTGGGCTTGGCTTAACCTAGAGACCAAGATTCAAATCTCTTTTTTCTTGGAGTTATATTTAGTTAGCAAATCTAACTATTATTATGGCTGCTCTTCTTTTCTATTTTTATGACGGCTATAATATTCTTTTTACTTCTTTGGTTTCTACATCTTATGTCCACTATAATATTTTTTTTTTACTTCTTTATTTCTTTACCTTTTATGTTTTTAGTTTTTAGGTTAGCTATAATATTTTTTTTATTTTTATGTTTCTAGTTTTAATGTCGGCTATAATATTTTTTTTACATTTTTGTTTACTTCTTTATTTTATGTTGGGTATAATATTATGTTTCTACTTTTCATATCCACTATAATATTTTTTTAACTTCTTTATTTTTTACTTCGTTACAAGATCTCCCTCATACTATTAATTTTTGCATTTTATTTTTTCGAAAACGTGTGTTTTTCAATCGAAAATACACGTTCCTTTTAATGGCCGACTAAATATTAATTAGTTTTTACGTTTTATTAGATTTCCCTCATATTATAACTTTTTACGTTTTATTAGATGTAACGCTACATTTTTACGATTTATTAGATGTAACGGTATATCCACGTTAGAAGATCTCCCTCATACTGGGTTGTAGAGCGCCTCTCGGCGCAATAAATTTTTCAAAAATAAATATTATTACTAAATAAACTTATATTAAATTCTAAGCATGATGTTGAATTTGTAAGATTAAGTGTAGTTATTGAAAGAGTGTAATTAGATATATCTAGAATCATTTGTCATGCATATAACATTAATAAATTAAGTATTAATAAATTAATCTGCAAAAAAGTAACATTAATAAATTAACTAGCAAAAAAGTAGTATTGAAAAAAAAAATGGAAAGAAAAACATTATAATAAAATAAACCTACATAATTCCATCATATCTTTGAAATCTAATACATAATAGATATAAAATTAAAATTATAAATATATATTAAATTTTCAAACTACATACTTCGTTGTCCACACCTTCATCTTCACTTTCACCTTCACCCTTTAAAACAAATGGTAATATGATATCAATAAAAAATAGCTATAATACATTTGGGTGTTTTTCTACATAATGCAATTTAAGCAAAAATTATGAAATCCATGGCTTGAACACATTCTCAATATTAATATTTTATTAAGGTTTGATAAAAAATAGCTATAATACATTTGGGTGTTTTTCTACATACTTCGTTGTCCACACCTTCATCTTCACTTTCACCTTCACCCTTTAAAACAAATGGTAATATGATATCAATAAAAAATAGCTATAATACATTTGGGTGTTTTTCTACATAATGCAATTTAAGCAAAAATTATGAAATCCATGGCTTGAACACATTCTCAATATTAATATTTTATTAAGGTTTGATAGACCAAGATTGATCTCGGTGGTGGACGTTAAAGACCATCATTATTATCATAAAAGATTAAATTTAATGTATTTAAATAATGAATTAATTGATCAAACATAAATATAAAAACATTTAACGAGACTTGTTTTTCATTCTTGTTTTTCATTTGAATTTATTTGACACTTGCTAATAAATTCAAGTTGTAGAAAACTATAGAAAAAGTAAGCTTGATATTTGTATGGAATTATAAATCCTTATATTTTGTAGTCATATTATAATAATAAAAAATTATATTATATTTTGTTTTTAAATTTTCTTATAAATAGAATAATTTGTATGTTTTAAAATAGATTTATAAAAGAAATATTTAGGGTAAATATGAAGAGGTTACGATACATTTTATTTTTTCCAAATTCTCAATTTATCACTCCATAGGTTATTTTTTTATTTATGAAACAAATATTAGGTAGGAGTAAAGAAAATATTAAGGAATCAAGGAAAGCTTGAAATACAATCATTACAATAAAGCTCAAGAAGAGCATCATGTCACTTACAGTAATTGAACTTGGGTGGGGAGGGCAACAATCTTTCCTCCCAACCACCCAAACTACAACCAATGGACTTGAGTTATATCTTTTTCATTATAAAGTTTTTCAACAAAAAATAATAATAATTATTATATTTATATATTTAATATGTTCACAAAATAATAATAATTATATTTATATATTTAATGTGTTCACAAAATAATAATAATTATATGTACATATTTAATGTATTCAGTATTCACATCCAAAAATCCAACTAGAATAAACAGAAAGCTTCATAGTCGTGATGTATACATAATTATTAGAATATGTATATGATTCTTAATCATTTATCAATGGCTAGATTTAAATATTTAAGAGAATATTGATGGAGATTATAAGAGGTTGAGGAAAATTGTGAGAAACAATATGTTCATAATTCACATCCAAAAGTCGAGCTAGAATAAACATAAAGGCTTCATAGTCGTGATGTATACATAATTATTAGAATATGTATATGATTCTTAATCATTTATTAATGGTGAGATTTAAATATTTAAGAGAATATGAATTTTTTTATTGATTATAATATTTATATTTGAGTTTTGAAAATCTTGGATAGAAAAAAACTATTAATAGTGTGTATAATTAGAAAATGAAATGCGCCCGAGGAGGTAGGTGTGGAAGGGGTCATTTTTTATCCTAGAGGGGAAAAGATGGAATATTTTGCCTAGGGTCTTGCGAGGAGGATGAACAATCAGTCGGAATTGGCAACGTTATTGCAAGGTATTGAACTCATGTTTGATCTTCATCTTGATTTGTTCCAAGTTTATGGTGACTCTTGAATCATCATTCAATTAATGCAAAACATTCAATATGGAAAAAAGGAGGTCGGAAAGGTCCAAAAAATAATTTTTTTATTTATCTTGGATATCTCAAAAATCCAGTTCTTTCATATAAGGCATCATAATAAACATCCTCACTGACAAGCAAGCCAACATTGGCACCAAGCTTAAGCAAGGAGAATTATTGATGAATAACTCCACAAAACACATTGTTAAATGGACGAGTTGCTTCCAAATATAGCTCTTATGCTTTATTTCACCCCTCTTTGGTCATTAATCGGGCTCACTCTTCGTGTTAAGGGGAGATGGGACACAAACAGCGTATCTGATGAAGCATTTATGAAGGGTGGGACAGGTGATTCGCAAAGGTGGTGGATGGGTGTGAGCAATGCATGCTCCAGCCTAGTCTTCATTATCCATGGGGCCTTCACTAGAAGGCAATATAATATCACGTTCATTCATATTGCGGTATTAAATAATCATGAAAACCTAAAAATTATATTGCTTATATATTAAGAGGTGAAGGTTTTTTTTTATTTAATGTAAAAATACAAAAATACTTTGGGGTTTTTTTATATGGGTGGGCTGACAAATATCCGCCAAATGGAGATGGCGGGATCACGACCAGATGAGAAATCGGGTTGAGGCAAGGCTCGAGCTTACTAGTACGTAGGGAAATCGCCTCTTGAGGCATGCTTGAGGCCAAGGGTTTCGTGGTGAAGAGGGTTTCCAGTCGATCATAGTCAAGAGATAGTGGTCATTGACAGCTAGTTGTTACCAATAGTACTCAGCCAGTTGTTACAATAGCCTTGGGAGGCTCTAAGCCTCCAGGGCCTATTATAGGCCCTCGACAGGCCTTGGGGGCTTGAATACCCAACCACTCGTGCCTATTAAAAACCTTGGGAGGTTTATTCAACCTCCTAGAGCTTGTTACAGGCCCTGGGGGCTTGGATACCTAGACCACAATAGGCTTAGTCAGCGATTGGGGAACTGCAACATGCAATCTAAATGTTGTACTATGTGCATTGGCTCTAGTGACATACAAGAAGTGATCTCCTATCTCTTCATTAGACCATTAGATGTTGCAAATCATAATGATATGTGGTTGAGTAATTGCATTGTGGGTGAAGTAATGTGCATCCACAATATACATCGAAAGAAGCAAGGTGCATTGTAGAATGCATGTGGGGTCATAAGAGGGGTATCATATCAATATGCTAGGTAGAAATATAAAGGGGTATAAAAAATATTAATGAAAAAATTGATACATACAATATCTAGTGAAAATAGGGGTTTTTTTAAATTGGGAAGGCATATTGGGAGGGGGTTAAAAAAACAATTTTGGAAGGTATTTTCCAATATTAAGTGAAATTAAGGGTATTGTTTCATATGCCATGAACGAACGTGCTATGATGGCGGTTTATTTCAGAGTGAAGCCCCCGTGTCATTATCGTCATCCTCTTTACTTGCTTTCAAGGCAAGAATTATCTCAAGACAACTTTATGTTCAGTTATGGAGGATTTTCCGTATGTGTCGGGCCTTACTCATTTAAGCAGTGTTCATTCCCATTTTGGTCGCATGTATGTTGCTGGTAGAACAAGGATTAAAGTTGGGTATGTTATACTGGAGAGGCCTCCCTTCGAAGGAAGTATCAGAGCCATGGAAAATTTGTTAGTTGAGCTTTCATCCGCAGAGGAGAAGGGCACGAAGGGTATTCTTGATGAAATTCGAGACTTGAAAAAGGACATGGTAGACTTTAGGAAGATGTTACGATGTGTGTTTGAGTTCTCAAAGGTGGCTTTGGAAGAGGATAGGAAGACTGCTTTGGAACTTTATTGTCTGGATTCCCGCCTAGATGATATGGAAAGTGGGTACCAAGTGCAAGTAGGTGAAGTTGAGGATATTCGTTGTGGTTTGCAGTAAATGGGGAGGACACTAAGCCTCAAGCATGAGGAGATGCGACCGGAAGTGGTTGAGTGGAAGTGTTCCCATCAGGAGTAGAGAATGAACGCAAATCAAAGAAATGAAGCTCGCTTTGTTCAATTAAAGGAAATGATGGAAGACTTGCAAGCTGACATCAATAGGATAAACAAGGGAATTAGAGAGTCTTCTTGTGAGCAGACTGTTGCCACTCCAATGGATGAAGTTTCTATTGTCCAGCTGAGTGAGGACAAAAATCGAGTGCAAGAATGATGTCCTCTGTCTCTATTTTCAGTTATATATATGTGTGTGTGTGTGTGTGTGTGTGTTTTTGTCGTTTATGATGTGGTTAGTTTATTAGAGTTTACTCTAATGTTTGTTTTTGCACAAACCTTGTTATCTTTTTGGAGCACCGGGGGGATTTGTAAATCCTAGCTTTTATAATATAAATATACTTCTCGTTTTTGTTTTTAACAAAATGGAATGCACTAGTGTATTGGGTGGTATATTTTTTTATTAAGTAATGGTTTTAAGGATTTAAAAAAAATAGACTTTTATAATTAATGAATTTTTTTATTATTGTAGAAAATGATATAGATAAATTTAATAGGTATGGAATTTCATTGGGGTAATTGTACTTGAATCTTCTATAGTTATTGTACTTGAATCTTCTATAGTTAGAATGAAAAACTTTCATGAAACTTGTACATAAATCTTCTATAGTTATTGTACTTGAATCTTCTATAGTTAGAATGAAAAACTTTCATGAAACTTGTACATAAGGAATTTGATCTTTTTATAAAATTTTATTTCATGTTTTATGGCTTACTTTCTTTAGGGTTGTAATTTTAAGGTTTTTCACTATCTCCTATCATTTTTGGTATATACATTGATAAGTAAAAAGGTTATTTGGAAAACACAAGTTGTGTTGGCAGAAATTTGGTTGGTATAATCATCATCGTTCTTCTATATGCTAATGATATTGTTCTTATGGTGACTCGTGAGAGGTCCATATAATCTTGGCAAAGATACTAAAAATTCTTAAGGATTTTTTTCTCTAGTAAAGGTATGACTACCTATAAACTTTGGCAAAACAAAGGTGATAATAAAAACTTGGAGAAAGTGACTTCATACAAAAGAATCATGCAATCCATTTTCATCACAAGATTAACTAGAATTATAGCATTGATCAAATGATTAATGGAGAGTATAAAGCTTATTATGGATTTGAAAATAGCTATAAATCAACAAACCTTTGGCTTATAAGAAGAAACCCCTCTTTGATACTCTTGTCACTCATATTGTCTTTTATGGATGTGAAGCTTGAGAATCACTCAGAAAGATAGAGCAAATACACCCTATCCTATCATCATCATAGAAGCAGGTCTCTTAAACAATAAAAGAGGAGATGCTTCTTAACTCCGATAACTTCTGCTCACAACTTACAGCACTCAACCACTTCAACCACTTGAGCTAGCCATTAATATATACATTTTCTTCGTATATTTTTTATTTTTAAAAATTAACATTTTCTTCGTATATTTTTTATTTTTAAAAATTAACTTAAATGCTTTATTTCATTTCATGCATCGATGTACCAATCTCAATTCTACGGCTATAACAGAGACTGAGGGACATGTTTATCTGGCATCAACTTAGTTCGTTCTATATGGTCTTCTCTGCATCCTGGATTTCATTTGAATCACCTGCACTCTCAACCTCCCTGTAAAGTTGAAACGCCTTCCTCTGCATCAGTTTAAGCGTATTGAGAAATCCATTATTCCTGGAAGGTGTCAAGTTCTGCGTACAACCCAACATCTCAATAAAATCCGGCGTGAGACCGAGGATTTGAGAAGGTGAGCACCCTGAGAGACCTTCAAGCAAAAGAGCAGCCACGCCCCTTGTCAGAGCAGAATCAGAATCCGCTTCATAGTATACCTTGTTGTCAGCCATGAATGCTCTCACCCATACCTGGGACGCACACCCTTCAACTTTGTTCTCCTTGCTTTTAAATTCAGATTTTTCCCATACTGCAAGACTTGCTTGAATTTTGAACGAGTTTCGGGCACTTCCTCGAACAGTTTTACAATCTTCTGGAGTTTCGGTGGGAGCTCTTCAACAGCTTGTAGGTAGACGATTCTGTGAACAGGAGATACTGCGGCTGTTGATTGTTTTCTGAAGATGGGTTTTCTCAGGGTTACAGAAAAGGTATTGGGTTCTACACGGCTTAAAGGACGAACTGATATTGGGATGGTGGGAAACGCAGCAACAAAATGTGAAATCGCCATTGAGTTGAGATAGTTCATCAATACTGTAGGCAAAGACAGAGTTCATCCAAATGTTTCATCATCAAATCGTTTTATAAACAAGTTACAAAACTAGTATGGAAATTGGGGTCAACTGTTGGCAGCATTGTAATTGGATAGTGATTAGATGCAATGGATGGCTAACTTGTCTTTGAGGAAATTTTCGACAGCTACTTACGCAAATAAAAACTTAATGATTGAGAAAAAGAAATCTATATTCAACAATGAGAGGTAGTGTTCTTGGTCAATGACTGGGAAGAACCTATATTCAATTACGCCTTAAGACGTTCTACTCTCCTAAACCTAATTTGCAGGACTGTCCAATCCATTCGACAACTATAGATTCCATTTGTGGCGTCCTGTTCCATCTCTCCTATGCATTTTTCTTGATAACCCTAATTTAATCCACTGATTAATTCAAACTGTTGATAACCTTGCAAATGTACTGCTACATGATGTATATTGCTCCCTAAAACACAATTTATATATTATGAAATCATAATTAGGTCAATCATAACTAGGTCAAGTTGCAACAACGTATTTTGTCTACGATTTCAGCATAGATCATCAGTTGCGTGTTTTACCTGACCGAACTACGTTTGCAGCAACGTGCAAATATAGTAATATTGTTGCAGCAGGTTTCCAATTAATAATGATGCACGCATCCTCTCAGGGCTTTATAAATTCCGTCTGACATGTATACTTCCACCTTGCCGGATATTGAGATGAGAAAAAATCTATTGATTCAGTGAAATGTGCCTTCCAAATAAAAAGGATTTTTTGGTGGTGGAAGTATACATGATCATTAAGGTGTTTAAAATTTGTGGACGGAAGACCAAAAACAGTAATTGGCATTGTTGTCCATTGGTCCATTGAAGTGTTCTTGCTCTATTTGTATTCAGTTGTGTGCACATTAAATCAACCTTCAACCAATAGGAAAAAGAATTAAAACTTCATTAAAAAATACACTCAATAGTTCAAATGCCTGCCGAAACAAGAGAAACATATTAAAAATAGGATAAAGAATTAAAACTTCATTAAAAAACACGCTCAATAGTTCAAATGCCACGTGAAACAAGAAAACATATTAAAATTTTGTTTGTGGTTTACATGGTCTTCATAGCCTTGTGATTTATTGGGCATTGGGCTTATGCATGCACTCTCACAACCACATGGGATTGTTGGAAAAATGTAATTACGAGTTGATTGTGCATCTAGTAGGCGCGGGTTCTCTCAGTCATTTTGTCAGTCCACAGAGCCGCAGAGATGTCAGATAGTTAGTTAGTCTGTAGAAGGCTTCGTGCACACTTCCTTGTATTTATTTAGCCCAGTTTGTATTCCGCAAGTCAAAAATTCTTTGGTAGAAATTAATTACATTCTTTAATGTAACTCAATAGCTATGTGAAAGAAAGGAGAAGAAGAATATGCCGGCAATGTGTTTGAGAGCCCAAGCTCTGTGTGTAATGCAGCCAAGTTGCCATGTTTTACTGCTGTAATATATATAAGTCTATAGTTTTATGTATTCATTCTCGAGAATGTTGAATATTAACTTCGACCTAAGCTTCAAAAGCTTCACAACGAAATCAAGAAGTCCGCGAAGTAAAGTATTTCGCGAAGTTAAGAACTTCGCATTTAATGCAAAGTCAAGTTCCACGAAGTTAATTTCTGCGAAGTCAAGTTCCACGAAGTTAATTTCTACGAAGTCAAGTTCCGCGAAGTTAATGTCCGTGGAAGTGAAGTCTTTGGAAAAGTAAAAGTTGTGGTTTCCGTCAAAATTCCAAAGCAAAGAAAAAGAAATGTTTACTGCGTAGTTAATTTGAATTAACTGCACGTTGTGCTTTTCCCTTGATCTGGTATCAGATCTTGGTTTACGAAGAAAATAAATTCTATTTACAAAAAGGGAAAAGTGATTAAGAATGGCTTCCACTTCTGGTAATTTGCAAACTCCAATCTTTTCAGGTAAAAATTATGAATATTGGTCTCTAACTATGAAAGATTTATTCACAGGTCAAGATGTATGGGAAATAGTCCAAAATGGCTATGCAAAACGAGCAGATCTCACAGCATATAACAATCTCACACAAGCTGAGAAGGATGTTTTGAGGGAACACAGGAAGAAAGATGGAAAGGTATTATTCTACATACATCAAGCAACACATGAATCCATACTCCCAAGAATAGCAGCATCAACGTCAGCTAAGGAAGCATGGGACACGTTGGAAACTTCTTATCAAGGCTTGAACAAGGTAAGGACTGCCAAACTACAAATCCTTAGAAGAGATTTCGAATCTCTGTCAATGAAAGATACAGAGTCAGTAGAATCATTCTATACTCATGTTATTGGTCTGATTAATCAAATAAAGTCTCATGTAGAAAATCTAAGTGACCAAAGAGTTGTTGAAAAAGTCCTTAGAGTTCTTCCAAAGAAATTTGAATCTTTAGTTGTGACCCTGGAGAAAAACAAAGATCTATCCCAATTAACTATTGATGAGTTGCAAGCCTCACTCCTCAATCATGAACATAGAATCAGCAGATCACATACACAATTATAAGGTGCATTTGCAGCACAGTCATCTATAAGTCATAGAAGAGGCAGGGGAAGATCAAACTCTAGAGGCAGAGGAAGAAGTTCTTTCCGAGGAGATCGCAGTAGCAGCCCTGCATATGTCGCTGATAGAAGTCAAAATCAGATCCCCAGTCAGCCAAGTGGACAGAGGTCTGATAAATCAAAAATTCAATGTCATTACGGTAAGAAGTTTGGACACTTCGCATATGAATGCAAGAAGAAGCAGTATGACCAAGGAAAGCAAGTTCAATCACATTCAAGCAACACGAGCACTTCGCCCAGCTCCATGTTTTTAGCATGTGCATCTCCACTTGAATGCAATGTTATCCAAGAAATTTCAAGTGACATATGGTATTTAGACTTAGGCTGTAGCAATCATATGACTGGTAATTTAAATCTATTCTCTAGTCTAGATAAATCAGTTCAAACTGATGTCACACTTGGAAACAATATTCAAGTCTTTGTTTTGGGTAAGGGTATTGTTGATATTCAAACCAAACAGGGGGGGCAGAAAACTATGTCTGATGTTTATTATGTTCAAGGTTTAAAGCATAATTTGATGAGCATTGGACAACTTATAGAAAAAGGTTACAAAGTTTATATGACAGGAAAGCATTGTCTGATTAAGGACATACATCCAAGCAATCGCTTAATAGCAAAAATGCAGATGACAAGCAATCGCTTGTTTCCCTTTAGGATAAGACCAAACATAAAAGGAAAAACAACTCTAGTTGTTTTAGGAAGTCAGAATGGAAACTCAGAAGCTGCATTTGAGGCAGAAAGTTAAAACAACGTCTCAAACAGAAATACGGGATGAATCCTGGTTGTGGCACTTCATATTTGGACATCTGAATTTTGGTGGGATGAAGCTACTACACATGAAGGAAATGGTGAATGGATTGCCATTGATTGAAAAGCCAGAGAGAATTTGTGAAGGATCTATTTTTGGCAAACAACGTAGAGAGAATTTTCCAGTCGGAAAGTCATATAGAGCTCGCACACCACTTGAAATTGTGCACTCTAATATTTGTGGACCAATGCAAACACCGTCCATAGGAGGCTACATTTACTTACTCACATTTATTGATGATTTCACAAGAAAAACCTTGTCATATTTTCTAAAACATAAATCTGATGCATTTGGATGTTTTCAGTAGTTCAAGGCACTTGTGGAGAAGCAGAGTGGTTATAGCATCAATATCTTAAGCACAGACAGAGGTGGTGAGTATGCTTCAAATGATTTCTTAAAATTTTGTAAAAATCATGGCATATACAAGAAATTCACTGCGATATATACACCGCGAAACAATGGTGTTGCAGAGAGGAAGAACATAACCATTATGGAGATGGCGCGCGCTATGTTGGAACCCATGCATCTGTCAAATGAATACTGGGCTGAGGCAGTGTCAACTATTGTATACATCATGAATAAATGTCCGACGAAGAGTGTGAAGAACCAAGTTCCGCAGGAATCTTGGACAGGTATGAAACATAGCATTTCACATTTAAAATTTTTTGGCTATGTCACATACGCACATGTTCCAGATCAGCTGAGAAGGAAATTAGACAACAAAGGACATAAATGTATCTTTGTTGGGTATTCTGAAGACACAAAAGCATACAAGTTGTATGACCCTATCGCAAGAAAAGTTATTATCATTCAAGATGTTCAATTTGCAGAAAATCAAGCATGGGATGGAACTATAGAGAAGAATGTTAAAATCGTGTCACCTGTGGAACATGATGACATCGTAGAGGATGTGGTTGAGACTCCGCATGTGAATTAGAATGTCACGGCTCTGTCTACTCCCAGGACACCGCGCAATGTTTGAGCACAAGGAAATCTGACAAAAGTTGTAGTTCAAGCTACTCCGATGAGCACACCAAGAGCGTAGCATGTTAGGATATTCCTATACTCCATCCTAATCCTTCTAGCATTTTCAGTCATGCATGCAAAATTAGGGTTTGCATGCAATTAGGGTTTGCATGCATCCTATTCATCAGTACCAGCACCTAGCCCTCAGCAAACTAGCCCCCGGAGCTTCCTTCAGATCAGTTTTAGCTCTCCTAGAGCTTAGTGCACCCTCCTTTCACCTACTGCATGAGAAGGGTGCATTTCTTCACCTACCAGTCCAGTTTATTTCAGTTAACTGAGTTCACTCCCTGATTTTAGGCTTAACTCACTCTTAACTGATCTTATCACTCCGATGGACCTCCAATGTGACTAGATAACCTGTTCTGACTCCAGTTAGCTCCATCTGTGCCCTCCACTGAGCCTCCTTCACTACATTAGTGCTTCCATGTGCCAGTTACACCAACCACACTCAGTTAGACTCAGTTTGACTCCCGGTTGACCATTACTTATGCATTGATGACTTCATTAATGAGAAGGTGGACTCCTAGTTATGCTTTGATGACTCTCCACTGATTATGGATCTGTGCATGAAGGCCAATTCGAATTACACCTAATGAATTCGAATCCTCAGCATTGTATATTTACCAGTTTACTATTCAGATTAATGTAACATGTGTAATTATTCTACCTCTATCAGAGCTCCTTTGGATCTATGTTCTATTGCTTCTCTCTTCTTCTATTATTCCTAAATTCTTTCATTGTGAGGTTTACATCATCTCTTTGGATCTTATGTGGGCATTTTCACATGGTATTAGAGCCATTTGAGAGTATATTCTACCTCCATTCTTGAGAGTTTTTTGCAAGTATTTCGAAGTTTCAGCAGTTTCTATTTGCACTTGTTCTAGCAGTCAAGATCAGCAATTCGAATGCTTCTTCTTCTCTTTCTCCTATGATCCTCACTCCCTTCAATTAATTCGAATGGAAGGGTGAGATGAAAATTCACTTGATGCATAAAGGGCTTCAAAGATTGGTTTATGAAAGAGATGCCATACCACATATAGCTATAGAGAGAGTCAAGCATCTAAACAAATTGGATGAAGCTTTTGGATTCATATGTCCAAATATCTATTGTTCCATGTTGAAGGATTGAAGTCTCCAACTGAGTTATGGACTAAATTGGAGAGTCTTTTTGGAAAGCAAGATGGGCTAAGAGGCCATATTCTTGAAAATGAATTGGTTTCCCTACAACCTAGCAATTTCGAGAGCATTCAAGCATTCTTCTCAAAATTTAAAAATTTGGTTTTACAATGCAAGAATTGTGGCATCACTAAAAGTGATGAGCAATTGGTGCTCTCCATTTTGGGCAAACTTGGATCTCAATTTTTTGTCTTTGTATCTACTTTCCATTCTGGGCGAATGTCAATCCCTGGATGGAAGTTTCCTACCTTAGAAGTCTTCATTCAAGCCCTCATTCAAGAAAAGGACAAATTGTTTCAAATGGGTGCCATAAACACCTCCAACGATCTTTCTCTTCTAGCTAGTGAAGCAAGTGGAGCGAATGCAAAAGGGAGGCAAAAAGACAAAGACAAGAAGCCATCAAAATCCAAGAATGACAAACAAAAGAGACCAAATTGTTCCTACTGCAAGAGAGGAAACCATCCTGAGAAAGCTTGCATGCACAAGAAAATTGATCTTCTAACCAATCTTCTTGAACAAAACAAAATTGTTGTTCCAAAAGAAGAAAAGATGTCTGATTCTGGAAGTGGATCTGATGATTGCCATGCATTGATGGCTGGTTTTTCAAAATCAAAAGCCCTCCTCATAGATTCTGGAGCCTCCAACCACATGGTTGCCTCTAAAGAATCATTTTCCTCTTTGGATCTCCAATATGGGCCTACCATTCACATGGGAGACAACTCTCAGATTTCTACCAAAGGATTGGGTACAATTCATTTGGAGCATGGTAAGTTCAAAAATGTTTTATTTGTTCCTTATCTAACAGTTAATTTGTTGTCAGTATATCAAATGACTCATACAGGATCACCAAAGCAAGTAATTTTTGGTCCAAACACAGTAGAGATTCTAGAAATCTCCACTAGAAAGTTTATAGCGAA
The DNA here is from genome assembly GCA_027924585.1 of Larix kaempferi. Classification (NCBI taxonomy): domain Eukaryota; kingdom Viridiplantae; phylum Streptophyta; class Pinopsida; order Pinales; family Pinaceae; genus Larix; species Larix kaempferi. The sequence continues at coordinate 17,394,954 of BSBM01000358.1, read as the reverse complement.
TGGGATTGCTAATCATGCCTCAAAGGCATATGAGTTCTCACACTTCATGCCTTTCTCTCCGACTATTCCTTCAGATTCTGATGAAGATCACAGTGACTCCTCTTCTAATGAAGAAGAAGATCAAGATCTTGATGTTGAGATCATAGTTCAAGAAGATTCAGATCCAGAACCAACACCTATTCTCAGTCCAGATTCAAGGTCAATATGGGCTCACACAGTCCTTGCTACTACTGAGAACACAGTTGATGATTTATATGTTCACAGAACTACTAGACTTCAACATCATGCCAACCTTGCATTATGCCATCCACCTCTCCATGAGAGATGCAGCATGATGATGGGGTTCTCTCTTCCATCTCTTGGGAAGACTCCTCATGTTCCATTCGCTCCAGTTACAGAAAGAGTTCCTAAAAGACTTGCTTCGTCCAACACATTCTCCACACAGTGGGAGGCATATCAAGAGACTAGATCCAAATCTAGCTTCTACTTTGGCTTCCTACAGGGGATTAGCTTGCCAAGTCTTTTGCAAAAGTTTTCACTTATGAAAGATTCTTTCTTTTCTGCATAGTATGATGGTTCTTTGAGTTATTTACTGTTCTTTTGAGGGTGGGTATTTTTCCCATGAGGTTTTCCCCATTTCCTCGGTTTATGGACAGTTCTTTATTTTTCTATCATTTCTTTGATTGTATGGGTGACCTTTGGTCCTAGTTACCAGGGCCCAGGATGGATTAAGCGGGGGTGTTAGGATATTCCTATACTCCATCCTAGTCCTTCTAGCATTTATGTCATTTTCATTTTCATTCATGCATGCAAAATTAGGGTTTGCATGCATCCTAGTCATAAGTGCCAACACCTAGCCCTCAACAAACTAGCCCCTGGAGCTTCCTTCAGATCAGTTTTAGCTCTCCTAGAGCTTAGTGCGCCCTCCTTTCACCTACTGCATGAGAAGAGCACCTTTCTTCACCTACCAATCTAGTTTAGTTCAGTAAACTGAGTTCACTCCTTGATTTTAAGCTTAACTCACTCTTAATTGATCTTATCACTCCGATGGACCTCCAGTGTGACTAGATAACTTGTTCTTACTCCAGTTAGCTCCATCTGTGCCCTCCACTGAGCCTCCTTCACTACATTAGTGCTTCCATGTGCCAGTTACACCAACCACACTCAGTTAGACTCAGTTTGACTCCCGGTTGACCATTACTTGTGCATTGATGACTTCACTGATGAGAAGGTGGACTCCTAGTTATGCTTTGATGACTCTCCACTAATTATGGATTTGTGCATGAAGGCCAATTCGAATTACACCCAGTGAATTCAAATCCTCAGCATTGTATATTTACCATTTTACTATTCAGATTAATGTAACATGTGTAATTATTCTGCCTCTATCAGAGCTCCTTTGGATCTATGTTCTATTGCTTCTCTCTTCTTCTATTATTCCTAAATTCTTTCATTGTGAGGTTTACATCATCTCTTTGGATCTTATGTGGGCATTTTCACACATCAAACTCCGTCAAGTAGTTTGCGGAGTTCAACATCAACAACTCCGACAAAGACAAGAATTCTGCGTGAGATATATGAGACCGGCACACCCAATTCATTCTTAGTTTTTGCATTATTTTCTCAAATTAATGATCCGCTAGCATTTGAAGAAGTTGTTGAAGATCAAGTTTGAGCACAAGCCATGGATGGAGAAATGGAATGCATTGAGAAGAATCAAACATGGGAATTAGTCAATGTTCCTAAGGACAATGATGTTATAAGCGTCAAATGGATTTATAAGACCAAGCAAGATACTGATGGAAATGTGCAGAATCACAAGGCAAGATTGGCAGCAAGAGGATTCATAAAGCATCCTAGCATAGACTTCAATGAAACTTTTGCACCCATAGCACAAATGAACTGTCAGAATAGTTTTGGGCATCGCAACACATAAGAAATGGCCTGTTTATCAAATGGATGTTAAGTCTGCATTTTTAAATGGCTATTTGGAGGAGGAAGTATGTGTGGAGTAGCCACAAGGCTACAAAGTCCCGGGACAAGGACACAAAGTATAAAGGTTGAAAAAGGAACTCTATGGTTTGAAGCAAGCTCCTAGAGCTTGGTACAGTCGCATTGACTCTTATCTCATTCAGAATGGATTTCACAGAAGTGAATGTGAGCCAACGTTGTATACAAAAATCAACAAGCAGGGTAATAAGCTAATTTTCTGCCTGTATGTATATGATTTAATATTTACTGGTGATTTTGGCATAGAGGTATTTAGATCAGTCACGGAAAGTGAATTTGAAATGACTAATTTGGGGCTTATGAAGTATTTTCTGGGCATTGAAGTCCAACACACTGAAAATGGCATATTTATATCTCAGTCGAAGTATGCAAGTGATGACTTGAACAGATTTAAGATGTTAAATTGCAAGACAGCTCCAACACCAGTAATAGCAGGTTTGAAATTGAGAAATGATGATGATGGATCCAATGTAGATCCTGCGATGTTTAAAAGGATTGTTGGCAGTCTTATGTATCTTACAGGGACAAGACCAGACATCATGTATGGAGTCATTTTAATCTCAAGATTCATGGAGTCACCAAAAGAATCTCATTAGCAAGCAGGTAAAAGAATTCTGAGGTATGTAAGTGGAACAAAAAATTTTGGTATTCTGTATTCAACCTCAAAAAATTTCAAACTCATTGGATACAATGACAGCGACAATGGAGGAAGCATAGATGACAGAAAAATCACGTCTGGAAAGAAATTTCATTTAGGAACAATTGTTGTATCATGGGATTCAAAGAAACAACCCATTGTAACTCTTTCTTTAGAAGAAGCAGAGTATGCCGCAGCTACAAGTGATGCATGTCAAGCCATTTGGATGTGGAGGATGTTAAGTGATCTATTGCAGGACCAACAAGAACCCACAACCATTTACTGCGACAACAATTCCGCTATCGCACTGTCAAAGAATCATGTGTTTCACAAGAGAACCAAGCACATCAAAACAAAATATCATTTTACCAGATAATTGATAAATAACAAAGAAATCTGATTAGAATTTTGCAGGTCTGAAAATCATGTAGCAGGCATGTTTACAAAACCATTGGCAAGGGACACATTCCAATATCTGCGAAGTTGTTTAGGAGTGATAAGGTCTACACAGTGAACTTCGTCATGCACAGAGCATGTTTCGGGTCTAAAATATTTTGTAAAAAAAAAATTTTGTTTAATGATCCCCATCCGTCCATAATTAAGGGGGAATGTTGGAAAAATGTAATTACGAGTTGATTGAGCATCTAGTCCGCATTGGCTCTATCAGTCGCTCAGTTAGTATTTTTGTCAGCCCACGGAGCCGCAGAGATGTCATACAGTCAGCCAATCTGTCATAAGGCTTCGTGCACACTTCCTTGTATTTATTTAGCCGATTTGTATTCCGTAAGTCAAAAATTCTTAGTTAGAAATTAATTGCAGTCTTTAATGTAACTCGGTAGCTTTCGGGTGAAGTGAAACCAAGTATGTGTATATGTATAAGAAGAAGAAATGAAAAGCACACACAGAGGAACAGAGAGAGATGTGTGAAAGAAAGGAGAAATAGAATATGTCTGTGATGTGTTTGAAAACCCAAGCTCGGTAAGAAGTGAAAGATCAAAGTAAAATCTCATCTCTGTGTAATGCGGCCAAGTTTCCCTGTTTTACTGCGGTAATATATATAAGTCTATAGTTTTATGTATTCATTCTCGAGAATGTTGAATATTGCATGTCTCACATCTTCTCCATATTTACTTATGTAAATGTTGTTTACATTTACGGTCTGTAAAAGAAATCAAGATTTCCAAATATTTCACAGTGGTAAGTTATGTTTTAATGCGGAGTAACTTCGACGTAAGCTTCACTTAAAAGTTTTGGTTCTTATGTCTTAGCAAGAAATATTTCAATATAAAGTTGGTTTAAGAGTTCCGCAAAGTGAAAAGCTTCGCGTCGACGAAGTCAAGAAGTCCGCGAAGTTAAGTATTTTGCGAAGTTAAGAAATTCACATAAATGCGAAGTAAATTTATGCGAAGTCAAGTTCCGCGAAGTTAATGTCCGTCGAAGTGAAGTATTTAGCGAAGTAAAAGTTGTGGTTTCCGTCAAAGTTCCAAAGCAAAGAAAAAGAAATATTTACTGCGTAGTTAATTTTGAATTGACTGTGCGGTGTGCTTTTCCCTTGAGGGATTTGTTTGTAGTTTAGAGGGATTCATAGCATTGTGATCAGCATTGGATTCATTAAGCATTGGGCTTATGCATGCATTTTGATTTGAACACTACTGATATGCATCAAATCAATCTCAATCAATTAGATTCTTCTTGATATAGTGCAATATTTATATGTTTTTTTTTCTTTCTCATCTTTCTTCCTTCTAAAGATCATCCTAGTTTGAGGATAGAAACCGGTCGATTCAAAATGCATTTTTTTTTGTTAACATAATTACATTATAAGGTATGTCTGCTTAGGCCATGTAGATTGCTCACATCTGTCGAGACCCATTGGATGACCATTGAGGTGATCTTGGCCATCCATACATTTAACAGGTGACTCATGTTACCTATTATTATTATTATCTTTTATAGTTAATTTCTCTCATCAAATTATTTTTCATCAAAATTTCAATGTCCTTGGAAATTGCAATGTTTTCCACTTTGAATAGGTTTTTTGAAGGTATAATAGAAATAAAACAAATGTTTAAAAACCATGAAGAAAAATTAGAATACTAATACAATTATGAGAAAATGATGAACTTTTAGAGGATTATAATGAATATGCATTGGATTTGAGTGAAGAAGCAAAACTTGAAAATGATAAGAAAGAAAGTGAAAAAAGAAAACAATCAAAATTGGCCAAGAACCAAACCACAAAGGATGAAGTCAAGGAAGATGGTAGATACATCACGGTAAAAATAAGTGATCACAAGGATAAAAATGAATGCATGGCAGAACTTTTGAAGTCAAGGGATGGAGATGATTCAAGTCTGAAGGAAAAATCCAATGATCAAATAGTGAACCCTCATTATGGGATAAGGCAGTACAAAATTGATATTACACCTAGGATAGATGAAAAACAATATCGACTGTCTCCTTGTATTCCCCCTCACCAAAGGATCGCTACTACACCCAGGACAAAAGAAAAAGAAAAAACATATCGACTGACTCCTTATATTTCCCCTCACCAAATGATCATGCCATCAGATACAAAGGAGGATAAGAATCGATGTTTCAAATGCAATGCTCCAAATTGGATGCCAGGTCATAAATATGCATATACACCATAAATTAATGAAGATTATATCACTCATGCACGAGCAAATGCATACAAGGAACATAAATGAGAGCCTGAAATGGTCCAGACACTTTTAATTTTATGGTTATAAACACTTCTGAGCTTCCAATGCGCAAATCAAATATAAAAACTAGCTCTGTCATATTCAATTGTAACGTCATAGTCCACATAGTTGTAAATTCTATAAAAATGCCTACTAAAATATAGAGCAAAAACAAACTCCAAGCCATGTCGGGAGCCCAAACTAAAGCCAATTCAATTATAAGGAAGATGATAGTGATGATAAAGAAAAGAGAGATGTGGAGGACAAGAATTAAGTCCAGAATGTGGGAGATCAAGGTGAATCTCGAAAAGAGTTTAATGAGAATGAAAATAATGAAAACAAAGATACATATGCACCAGATATGGATAAACATGATGTCAATGACAATTGTCAAAAAGATATAGATCTCAAATATTATAATGATGAAGCACAAAATATTGATGAATATGAAGACAATGCCAATTACGATGATGTAGAAGATGAAAATCCAGAAGAATATAATGGAAATAAAAGAAATGAATGTAATTTTGATGATCAAGATGATGTCAAAGATGTAAAACTAAAGGAGAGGATTAAAAAGAAACAGAAAGACATTTTACAAACCAGGATTTTTGTTCCTCAAGCAATGTCAAATTGTCCTCCTTGTCGTGTGCACCACGTGTTCAAAACTCTTCCCAATTATGGTCACCATTGCTTGTTTGGTTGTTCTGATTTTTGTCTTCCCTGCAAACGTCCTTGTGAGAATTGTTGGTTGCACAGTCATTGCATTCATATATGTGGAATCTTATGCACACCATGGATGGAGAAATATGAATGGAAATGTGAACATTTGTTTTAAGAATTATTGAATAGCTAGTATTATTTGAAGCGTGAATTACTTTTCAACATCAATCACAACTATAGGGGATCAGGATGACTCTCATAATATTTTTGTTTACTACCAAGAATTAAACCAAACTACCACTAAAGATAAGTTTTATATCTCATTTGTGGATGAATGGTTGAACAAGATTCGTTTGTCAAAGAGTATCTCATCAAGTGCAGTAAGTTGCAACCATAAGAGAATACAAGGTTTAAAAGTCAAGCATTTTCTTTACACAGACTTCAAGGATGAAGCTTTTCAAGAAGGGATGACTTATAATATACTTAAAAGTATATTACAATTGTATATATTAGTTTATTTATTATTAGGTTAATTTTTAATTGTTTATTAAATTTAATTATAATGTGACATATTTATTAATAAGAAGACATGTCCTTTCACTTTTAGGTCATATCTAAATTGGCCAATTATCATTGTGTTCATATCATCATCCAATTATAAAAACATAATTAAATATATATTTAAATCTAAATTGGCCAATTATCATTGTGTTCATATCATCATCCAATTATAAAAACATCATTAAATATATATTTAAAAGAATAATCTTTCACCTACACTCCAATGCTGGGCTATTATGTCCACCCTAGTTCAATGAACCTAACTTATCATAATGTCTCCCATCTATTATTCATGTTCTCTTCTATGTGGATAATAACGAGGTTGTTATTTGCCTTCTAATACAATGGGTTTTTCACATTAGTTAAACTTTCGGTATTGCCAATGATACACCTTTGTGTTTTTGGCCCTTCTTTTCTTTTGGAAAACCTATGAACCAATTTATATTATTTCATCTCTAGGTTGCACATGCGCACACTTGGAAATACTCTCATTTATTTTTGGGATTTTGAGGTGGACGTTTGATTGTTGTTGTGCTTAACATCCCTAGTGCTTGGATTCCCTGAGCTAAACCATTCTCATTAAGTGATCAATTTTTAGAGGGCGAAATCTACTTTCAACTTGAAAAAAATTCTATAGCATCCTTTTATATATATATATATATAGCATCCTTCGTGTGTGTGTATATATATATATATATATAATAAAATCAAAGGTTGAATACTTTTAATAATGGAAGGTCTAAAAGCAGTGAATTTCACTAGGATTTTAAGTTAATTTTAGATATTTTGCAAATCTCGCTTCATTAGAAACATAAGGTGAAAGCCTCACCAATAGATTTATCATTGAGCCCTTATCTATGGTTATCGCCTTAGTTCATGATGGAGTGAACTAGGGGACTATCTAATGTAAATAAATAGGTCTTTGTACCAAAATTTGGTTATCGCCTTAGTTCATGATGGAGTGAACTAGGGGACTATCTAATGTAAATAAATAGGTCTTTGTACCAAAATTTATAAATAAATATGTGTTTTCATTATTCTTTTTCCAACATATTTTGGGCTTGGTTATGATTTGACATGGTTCAACATGTTCACCATACTTTTCAATTTTCACAATTAGCATATTAGTTTTGAGCATTTGAATATTTACAAAGAAACAAATTCAGGTTTACCTTCAAAAGGAAAGTGTTAAGGTTTATTTTTGTGAACCTTTGTTTTGGGATGGTCATGTGCTACTCCATAGTTGATGGGTCAGAATCATGGTGTAGGTAATTTGTATATGATATTTACATTTTCTTAACCATGTATTTTTCGTCATATAAAATATTAATATAAAAATGCCTGAATAAAAACATAAAAATTAAGAATATCTAGATGATAAAAAAAACCTTATCATTATAGTAATTGTGTATATATTTTTTCTTAGGTAACTATGTGTTTATAGCAAGTATGTTAGGCTTCTTAGTGTTTTCATGTGTGAAAATTGATACCATATCTCGGTACTATCTTCACCATATCCAAAGTATCCCTCGAACAAATTGATATACCTTCGCTTTTTCCTTTCACCTAGATTTGGAAGAAAAAAAAGTTTGTTTCTTTGAATATGCTCTAACCATTTGGGTTATCTTTCAAATTAAACTTATAAAATCAATGAAATGTTAATTCAACTACCCAAGCTCATAATCATCATATGTTAACCATATCAAATCTTCCTAAAGAATAGGTGCTTGTTGTGTGCATTCCATTCTATATTTCTATAACACTTTGTATTTATGCATATTGCAAATGTTTGATATACAGATTTATGTCAACCAATAACAACATATACATTGACTTATGGAACCATTGGATTTCTACTTCTGTACATTTCCAAGCCATGATAGAACTAACCATCTCTTCAAACTTTTTAGCTAAACATCTAATGATATTACAATCATATTCACATTGCTATGATACTAAAAAAATTCAAATTATGCTTTTACATAGCAAAAATATGCTTCATACATTCTATTTTTCCTTTTTCATAGATTCAAATAAACAGGTTTGCTTCTTTGAACCTTTTATATCTATTGGATTTATCCTTCAAATTAAACTTATAAAATTGATGAAATTTACCCTTGTATACATATAATTCAACTACCTAAACTCATAATCATGATGCCTTGACCTTGCAAATCTTGATCAATAAGTGGTTGTTGTGCCCATGCCATGCTATGTTTGTATAGTGTTTGTATCTCTACAGGATGTAAATGTTTAATAAATTGTCCTATGTCAACCTGTACCTATGTATGCATGAACTTATGGAGCCTTTCTAGAAGTTGTGATATAACCAGATATCCCTGCAAACATTTTGGCCATAAATTTGATGATATAACAATGAAACTCAACCTGCAATACTACTAATAGACCATGACACCTAATTGCCCTCTAATCCTCCAACCCTGATTTCTTAACACCTAAATCACTAATCCTCCAACCCCATGACATCTAAACCACTAACATGCCTATAAATGACCCTTTAAAAACTAAACCTTTAACCTCCTAACCTTAACCATTTGAAACACAAACCATTAATTATCCCCTACAAACTTGACCCCTTAACACCTATACCATTGTTCCCCAATCCCCTAATACCTAACCCACTAACCCCCTTAACTCTACCTATTGATTATACTGAAATATAATATATATATATATATATAACATAAAAAAACAAAAGGAAACCAAGCCTACCCTATCCAACCTCGGATCTCAATCGTGACTTGATCAAAACCCTCCATCCCAGTCTCAACCTCATGGTGACAATAGTACTGAGTGCAGCACATGATAACCCTCCCTTGCTTCCATAGAAATTTTTCAAGTTTCCATCATAATAAAGTGAAATATACAACATTGAATGCAAAGTTCTAACAATTCTAATAAAATGAAAAAATGCGCAAATGATGTTATGGTAAACAAATAGAAGATAATAATGTATATTAAATATAAATTTCACAGCACTATAAGATAGGCTTATATTATTATTATTATTTCACACATAAGATGTTATATACATAGAGAAGAGAAGAGAACTTCAAAACATTATTCTTATTCAAAACCAATCAGGAAACACTCATTCTTATATAAAACAAGTGTTTCATGATTGGTGGGGTGGGGGTTATTGTTTTAAGTGTTAGTAATATTCCAACAGTTAAGTCATCCATATTTCTGAATGGCTAGTGACGGGAGAGAGATAGACGAAAATCCAAAAATCCATTTATTATAAACACTGGGAACGACATCTCGGGAAATTATGTTACATTTATAATAAACGAACCACGTGGCTTCTCTTGTGCAACAAATATGGTTACAACTAGATTCGTCAACGAGCTATATTTACGTGCTAGCTGGCAGATGATAGAAAACAAGTAAAAAATTAAATCAATCTAGTATGCTTTCTTTCATTTGCTATGATCTTGAAAATAAAATATGAGACATATATGTACAATAATTTAATGGGATTATCTACACCAAAATCGCGGAAAATTAACTGAAGCTTTACATTGAAACGGCTTCGACATAATTCATGGTACATGGTACATCTTATTTTTGTTCGTCAACCTGAGCGAACCCAAAAAAAAAAATCATAAAATAAAACCCTTTTATAAAATAGATATGTCTTGGTAATTAAAAGTTGCTTTTATAATTTTAATGAAAAACTCAAATGTTTCTTCCCACGTAACCTTTAATACCATGTGGAGTTGCTATGATATTTCATCATGGCTTTAATGTATTAAAGTAGGTAATCTTTGTTCCAATGTTATAACTAGTGTTATAACTAGCACTTTCCCTTGGAGGGGCAAAAGGAACGCCGAATGGAAAAATCCAACTCTTTTATAGAACTATTGGGTATAAAACAATATAATATTGACTTTAAATATTTATCAAAAGTCACTATCTACAGTCGATACAATTTTATGAAGGTATAAACATGTTGAGATAAGGGTGGAAAAGGTGACGTCCCTCTTGAATAGGCACAAAATCAGCTTGATGGTGGTCCGATCTAACACTTCTCTGTTGCGCTATCCATGTCCAGAATTAGAAGAGAGTTGTTTATGCAACTTCTTTTTTGCACATGGACTGGATTAAATATTTGTTGATTTATGGTCAAAATAGAGCTGAGAATTGATCCTAAACACCCAGAATTAGCCCATAATTGGAATGGACAGCTAAGGAATAAAGAACATACATCATTTTGTAGCTAAGGGGATGTGGAGAATATTGACAGGTGTAGGCTTATAGTGCAAGATAGTTATTCATAAATATAATGATCATTTATCTATGGAAGAATGGATGAGAACTCCCACCAAGTCTTACAAGAATGAGGCTTTAGTTATATGGAAGGTTGTGATGATGACCTTAGATGGTTTGAAAAGTAGCGGATGGAGTTAGAATTAAGTTGGGTAAACATCCATGGACGGGGTGCAATGGAAACTATAAGCTCCCTAGAAATTGACTCTTTAGTATGGTAAAAAGAAGGTTGTTGTTGGAAAATATTTACCAAAGTTTGTATACAATGTTCTTAGAGAAGAGGATGTGCATGAGATTGCATGTTGGTGCAATGGAAACAATAAAATCCGTAGACACATGGTTGGGGAGTTAAGGGAAAGAAGTTTTGTGTTCCTATATTAAATAACAGATTCAACAAGGTCTTCAGACATTATTCGGAATGGTTGAGGGTTGAAGTGATGGGATTGTATGAAGTTGATGGTATTTTATGGAATGAATATTGCCAAAGTCTTAGGCATAGTCATGTAAGGATCATATATGAAATCGACAGTTTATTATGGTAAAAAAATTGTGTTGTTGGAAAATATTTACTAAAGTTTGGATAAAATGTTCTTAGAGAACAGGATGTGCATGAGATTGCATGTTGGTGGTTCAAAGGGATATGGAAATACAAATGGCCTCTCAAAGATAAAATTTCCATGTGGCTTGCCATTAACCAAAAAGTCCTTACATGGGATTTTATGAAAAAGGGGAATTGGTAGGGCCCAAGTAGTTGTCCATTATGTCAAGTACGAAATGAGGATACCCATCACTTGTTTAAAATTGTTCATATATAAGTGAGGCATGGAGGGGAGTGGAAGACACTATTGGTTTTAGAACCAATTGGGGAGACATAATGTGGAGGAAGTTATAGGAGCATGGAATAAAAGTGAGTGACAAATGCATTGAAGATGCCATAAGATATACATTGCAATAATCAAATTAAAAGAAATGATGCATCCAACGAAAGAATGGTGTGTTATTCATAGCTAACATGCATTGTAGAATGTGAATTATAAGGACAAATGGTGTTGGGCCGACATACTTTCACAATGAGAGCATTAATGCTTTATCAAGTCAGACTTTGACATCTCATAATAAGAGGTTCCGTTTACATGAGGCCACAAATAATCTTCCCAATGCTTGGAATGATGGTTCAAACAGTGTACTACATGACTGAAGGCTGGATCTGCCACTTAACATAGTGGTAACTCCAATAATTATGAGAAGAAGATAGCATTGTTCATATACTAGATGCCTAAATTAAAGTTGAATTGCCTATATGGGTTGAAGTGCACAGTGCAATGACGGAAGCAGATTCTAGTTTCCAACAAAAAGCACCTAAAAAGGCAACACAATGCTGGATAAATTTCCTCTCAGAACTGTGAATGACACAATTGTTGTTGAGAAAATTGTAAGAAAGGTTATTATGAATAAATATTCCAAATTGACACCAATGTTATGAGGAATAAATACTCCCTTCTATTAGACCAAGCTTCTAGGACTTCATAAACAAGAGCAATCACAAGTATAAATGTTAAGAAAAGCTTTTGATAGGCCAATCTAAATAAATTTAGGTACCAGCATATTGTCACAATGAGAACACTCATGGTTTATCAGGCAGGCTTGGCATCTCATAATAAGAGTTTCATTTTACATTAGGCCGCTAATCATCTGCCCAAGCCTTGGAATCATGGTTAAAACAGTGTGCTACATGACCGAAGGCTGGCTCTGCCACTTAACATAGTGGTAACTCCAATAGTTATGAGAACAAGATAGCATTTTTCATATACAAGATGCTTAAATAAAAGTTTAATTGCACCTAAAAGATTTACCAACATCTCTCTGATCTCTCTCTCTCACTATCGCAGTGCACAGTGTACTGACATAAACAAACTCTAGTTTCCAACAAAAAACCAAAAAAGGCAGCACAATTCTGGGTAAATTTCCTCGGAGAACCTTGTTTGTAAATATTAAACAGGAACAGTGAGAACAAGATAGGATTGTTCACATACCAGATGCCTAAATTAAAGATTAATTTTCAGGAAGGCCCAACTTTTCTAGGAGGAATATTTAATTCGATTTAAGCATTAATATTCCACTATCAACATTACTATTTCATGTTATATGCAATATTAGGTTCAATGTAAACCTAAAATTTAACTTTAAATAAACGTAATTTATCATTAATTAAAATTTGATATATGAAAAATATATTAAACATTGATTTAGACATTAAAAACCTTTAATTAACATCCATTATCATTTTAATTTGAAATTCCCCATTGATATTTTGAGGCTTAATAGACAATATAATTTTAGAAACTAAAATTGAAATTTAAACAATTTAATATAAATTTAATTTAATTTTTTTTTTGTTTTTTTATTAACCTAACGTGGCCTAAGCTTACCTTTCTCCTTCTCTCCACGTATCCTCACCTATTCTCTGACCACCACTTCTTACCTCTCCACCCGCCATCTTCATGCCACCTTGCTTTCCACCACTCTCAGCTTGCATGCTCCTTACTCTCCCCAGGTCTCCTCATTCCTCCACGTCGAGGCCCCACCTCTTCTCCACCTCACGACTCCCCCATTCTCCTGCCCATCGGGAGCCCAGGTGAACCCGGTCTGCATGCATGCCACACAGGATGCATGCACGTCCCTCCCATAGAGGAACCTCCTCCATCAAAAAGAGGCTCAACCTCTCGCGCACGTGTCTCATTCCTCCCATGGTGTTCGGTTCTACAGCTCATCCATTGCAGGTGATTGCAGGTATGCAATCTTAATTCTTAATTAGTTGATGTTGTCGGGTCCACACCAGATGTTAATGCCAAGAATGTCTACACTCCAAGCCAGTACTACTGAGAAGGGAATAAGCCAAGGTACAACTTTTATTGTTTCAGGCCTTAGGTCGGATGCACTGGCTAGAGAGAGCAATGCATGGCTTGTAAGGTCTTGTCTTATTAACTCAGGGTCAGCGCCATCATCTTATGAACTCATACATCTTTAACAACCAACAGAATTGTTAGAGCTAATTCCTTCAGCAGCTTGAATCTCACAATAGGAATAACGGTTTGCTTGTTAAGCGAAGAACCCATATGCCAGAACTCTCTCAATAGGAGAGCTCTCTCAACTCATCAACACTCAGGAGACTGAGAATTGGATTTGAGCTATTGCTCTAGCTCAGAATTGGATTTTACTCTGGCTGCACTCTAATATGAGTTCAAGTTCCTATTATTAATCTCACTTATATTGATGCATATATATATTAATGTTTTGTTTGTTGTATTATGAATTTGTGGTGACAAGGAGAAGCTATTGGACGCTGTCGTGAAACACGTGCTTGAAAAGGGCAGAAAAAAAGGCCTCTATGTGGCCATGTATCCAACCAGTCTTGAAGAAAAAGTTGAAGAGTTTGAAAAGACTGTGTTGTTGCAAGAGCCACAAAGTGAGAAAGTGAAGATATTGGGGATTGTGGGCATGGGTGGATTAGGCAAGACAACTCTAGCCAAATATCTCTTCAATAAGAAAAGTTCCAATTTTGGTAAGTCTTGCTTCTTATTTGATGTTAGAGAGAATGCAGCGAGGTCTTTAAATTCCTTGCAGGAAAAACTTATAAAGGACCTAGTTGATAGACGTGAACAAATAGACCACGTAGATGAAGGCATAGAGATGCTCAGAACCTATATCAAAGGTTCGCAGCATGTTTTAGTAGTTATAGATGATGTAGATCATGCAGATCAGTTGCGTGCATTTTTTCCAATTAAGGACGTTCTTCCTTCTGATAGCTTAATATTGGTTACATCTTGCGACAAGGATGTCCTCACAAGGTCAGGAATAGAAGAGTCGTCAATCTATAAGTTGGCAGGCCTCAACAAACAATACTCTCAACAACTCTTCTGCTTGCATGCCTTCTGCCAGCCTCATCCACCTTCAGGGTTGAAAGATCTTGTACATGAGTTTTGTAGGGCATGCGATGGATTTCCCTTGTCTTTAAATGTGTTTGGGGAACTTCTTTGTGAAAAGAGTGAGAAATCTTATTGGAAAGGACTATTGGATAAACTTCCAAATGATATTCTAGATAGACTCAAACTGAGTTACGATGCACTAGAGAGAGAGAGGAAAAGAAAATATTCTTAGACATTGCATGTCATTTCATTGGAGAAAACATGGATATGGCCATAAGAATATGGAACGGATTAGGCTGGAGCGGTTCGGTGGGGCTTCAAAATCTTCAGGCCAAGTGCCTTGTCGAGGTGGACGGAAGGCAAGGTGCTTTGGTCGGGCTTGAACATCGACAAGGACGGCTGAAGATAAAATATGAGTTCTCCTGCAGAGAAAGCCGCAACAGTCAGAAATGTGTGGGGCCAAAGCAGCCATCCACGTGGCAGGATTCCATTTTCTTTATGAGTGAGGAATCTAGCCGACGTGGATGGTTATGCTTCTTGTTGGTGAAACGTCGATGGCGTAAATATTTGTATTTCTTTCATCTCTTTATGTGAACCATTTTTCAAATTTAATATGTGTTTCCATTGTAACTTCATAAAACCTGATTGTAAGGTCTCTCCACTATAATACATAACATTAAAATAAGACATAATGATGCAGGAGCATCGGGACCTAGGCAGATCAATCGAAGTCTATCGACATGAGCAGTCGATCAGGGGGAGTGTCGATGACCACTGGTACGAAAGAATATTGGTTGTCGAAGTCAATAAGTCGAGTAGGAGCAGTCGATAAGTGATCGACAGAAGAGGCAGGAAGTCGAGATTCGACATGTCAAAGGCTGACAGATGACATGGCTGCAGCGGAAGGCATCGTAGGTCGACAGGTGTTTGAACCGCGACGACCGACAGGTTTTGTGCGTGAGCCAAACGAGGAGGAAGGGGCGGACTGGCGAATCCTGAGAAGCGAGGTGAAGCCAATGGGTAAGTCGAAACTGAGGGAAGACAGTTTCATCGAGACATAGGGCCGACTACTATGGCAGTGTCAGAGAAGTTCAGAAGTCAAGGCGAGTACTTGGTAGTCGTTCAGGGTTGCTAAGGAAGTTATGAACAATTATTGCAGGTGGTTGGGATCGCGATAGATGTCAACACAGGAAGAGATTGTGCAGCACAACAGAGGCGCTAACAATTACAGGTCTGCGGGATCTGGGGGATTCAGCGGACAGAGGAAGAATGCGCAGCAGATACCAATAGGGTAGAAGATGAATGCGCAGGAATAGAGGAGATAGTTCAGTTCCATTTTTGGAGTTGGAAAGTTGATGGTAGATTGGAGAGAACAGTCACACATCAACCGAACAGAGCAGAGATCAGATCCATAGCTCAGCGAATGCTTGCATTCAACAGAGGCCGTGAGAGGGTGAAGATCAACACACACAGAGAACACGCCATTACTTCTGTATATTGCAATAGGATGAGGCCGACATAGTTTAGTTGTTTACATTCCTTGCATTTTGCATTGTAACCAATTTGATTTGAAGTAATAGAAGCCACTTCTGGCATCCTGTTTTACACCAAATCTATGTAAGCATCATGTGTGTCATGTGTTAATTGTTAAGCAACAACCCTTGTCGGGTGACCTTGCGCTACATAACACGAAGACACCTTTCAAGACCTTTTTAAAAAAATAAAACTATATGTTTGGATTTTTTTTATTGGAGAAGCAAATCCATTTTCCGAATTGGTTTATATACCTTATGCAATTGGGATATGCGTCCTTGTTATTAATGAAAAAAAATAATTTCCAAGCTATGGATCTACAGTTCCAAGAAACACAAAATGCATGCACTCAGACATGCTTCCCAATTGTCTCATGCACCAGGGGTTGAGTATGATCGATACAATGCCCCCTGTATGCCTTGCTCCACAGATCATTCTGCCCATACAACTCACGTTACCATATTAACATGAATCAATTAAATAATTAATAATAATTAATTCTTATACGTGGCGGAATTAATGGTACCAAGGACTGACTCCCTTAGAGCGCCCTCTTCTTAGAGCGCCCTCTTCCTTGCACACAAAACAAACTACCATGCACATCACCACTTGGATCATCTATAGCCTGTCACATTCACATCTAACGAAAGCGGTCTAAGGAAGAGCATATGAATCCTTCATGTGAATGACATGGCTCAGTTTAGAACAGGATAAACATATTAGGAACCCATGTCAACCCTTCTATTTACTTTGTTAGTATATTGTTGTTGGACACATATGTTTTGTAAGTCGTCCCATAGTATTTGTTGATCCATAGTTTGTATTATTGTTGTTGGACGCATATGCTTTGTAAGTCATCCCATAGTAATTGTTGATCCATATTTTGTATTGGCCCATGGTTTGTAGTGACACATGGTATTGACCCATGGTATTGGCGCCTAAACTTATTATATAAGTTTGTGTTGAGACCAATGAAGGTACCATGAAGTTATTTGTATTGAGCTTGCTCAAAGGAGGTTGCCCCCTCGAAGTGGCCTGTGATCAATATAAAAGTGATTCTGAGTTTTGTTATTTCTACTATCTCGTGTATTCTCATTAATTAATTATTGCAGGTTCTTCACATCTGGTATCAGAGCACTTTCTTGGGCTCACTGGGTGAAATTTCTGCCAAATTTTTTTTCGCATCTGTTGCAGCTTCGGATCTGGGAATAATCCCTATCCGCTTAACTATGGGAAGTACTTGGGCATAATCCCTAAAACTCATTGTGAGGAGTACAACATGAACCCCAAAGTAGCTGGCCCATTGAGAGGACCTGCCAGCAAAAAGGGAAACGACCCCTACCTGATTGACTAGTTCCCACCCGTGAGGTAAACCAAGAGTTGTCGTTTGTGGCAAAGCGATTATCAGTTTTACCTGAGCCGTGGAGTGAGGGATACTACCCCAATACGCAAGTCGTCAGACAACATTGGTGGTCGAGTGAATTTCGTGAACCGATAGGAAGCCGAACATACCTGGGGTCCATATCTATTTTCAGCTGAACTGTTGCCGATCACTTCCGCGCCGTTTTAGATCCATTCTGAAATCCATTCTAGATCCAGCCGTTTCAGATCTATTTCAGATCCAGCCATTTTCGATCCAGTTGACATCGTTTCAGATCCCTCTGTTTCCGCGCCATTGCAGATCTATCTATTTCAGATCCCTTTCGCGCCATTGCAGATCCATTCCTAGAAAAAAAAGGTATAAAATTATGTTTTTTGGCCATATATCCCTTGTTTTAACTTCGTTTCCCTTGAAACTTCCCTGACACCCCTGTAATCCCATTCTTCATATTTCATTACTGAGAACCCTATCCCAAATTCCACTTCCCAAAGCCATAATTCCACATTTGTATATTTTTAGGGTTTGCCATAACTTCTTCAATTTCCACCCACTCGCCTCCAAATTTTGCCACCGTGTTCACTCCCCATTTCTGCTTCTTTGTCCCTCTTTGACAAATTTTCTCATTCTTTCACCCCGCTTCTAAAATCCCCATTTTTTGCTTCCATGTCCATCAGAAAGTGTCCAAAACCTAGTCAAACCCCAATTACCCCTCCGAGTTTTTCCCAAATCCAAATTTCCCTTTACTAAATAAGCTTTTGTTTGTGTTTTTCTATCCATTCCCCCCTCCCAAAAAAAAAAAAAACACTCCTGGTTATGGTTGTCACCCGCGCAGGAGCAAAAACCATGGAGGAAGCACTTGTAGCCATCCAAACCAAACTCCAACATCTGGATGAAAAATTTCTTAGCCTCCATCTTAAGCATTCATCCATGAACAATAATCAACAGCAAGAATCTTCTACAACCAATGGGTTCTCTTCTTCCAGCAATTTCTGTGGTCCGAAGCTTGAATTTCCTTGCTTTAATGGTACTGATCCGACTGGATGGATCTATCGTGCAGAACAGTATTTAATTCTGCATAATACTTTTGATGTCCAAAAAGTTTCATTTACATCCTTTCACTTGGAACAGGAAGCCCTTCAATGGTACCGTTGGTACATCAAGGCTCATGACGAGCCAAAATGGATAGATTTTTTCCAACTCCTTTTGCAACGATTTGGTCCTAGTGCTTTTGATGACTTCACTGGAGCACTCATTAAACTTCATCAAAGTGGCACTGTGAGAGAGTGTCAGGAAGAATTTGAGAAACTAGCCAATCACACATAAGGATTGTCTTATGAATTCTACAGGAGTTGTTTTATCAGTGGTATTAAGGATGAAATACGGTCAAAGGTTAAAATGTTCTGCCCCAACACAATGATGGAAGTCCTAGGGTTGGCTAAGTTGGCAGAAGACAATATTGCCGCCCAACAGCGCTCCAAACCCACTTTTATTCCCTTCCGCAATATGGGTTCTCAATGACCTGCCATCCCGCCAGCTCCTCGACCAACTCCTCTCAAGCATTTGTTCGAAACAGAGATGCAGGCACGCAGAGAAAAAGGTCTTTGTTATAATTGTGATGAAAAATTCACTCAATGACATAGATGTGTTCAACAAAAGCTCTGTCTCTTGGATGTGGATTCTCTGCCCGCCTCTGAAGTTGATGAAGAAGCTCTAGATACACCGGATGATCAGGTCGACATTCAAAATCCGCCTATTGACTTCCCATCTCAGGAAGACCACCCAGAGATATCTCTCCATGCTTTATCCGACGTCACTACCCCCCAAACAATGCGGGTCTGGGGTTACTTCAAGAATCTTCCTCTTACAATACTCATTGATTCTGGTAGCACTCATAACTTCATTGACCCTAGGATCTCCAAACATGCTGATTGTTTTGTCCATCCTTTCTCCAACTTTGAATTCATGGTTGCCAATGGGGGCACCTTGCCTTGCAAGGGAAAGTGTCACAATGTGTGTATCTCTCTGGAAGATTATAACCTGCGCTCTGACATGTTTTCCTTGTCCTTAGGCGGATGTGATGTGGTTTTGGGCGTTCAATGGTTACGCACACTTGGCCCCATCTTATGGGATTTTGCTGAACTTTGGATGCAGTTTTCAGTCAATGGGACACAACATAAATTTATGGGCTTACAACCAGGGTCTCTCTGCATCATCAGTTCACATCGCCTGGAAAATATCCTTAAGATGAATTCACATTGTGTCATCACTCATCTCCATTCCATTCAGATGCACCCACCAATGGTCTCCACTACTTCCTTGGATAGATATGCAGGTATCTTTGTTGCACCAGTGGGATTGCCTCCTTCAAGGGACCTTTCCAGTAAGCATTTAGCCACATCTACATATCAACAGGAAATGATGGCTATTTTGCATGCAGTACAGAAGTGGCAGCCATCCCTATTAGGAAATTATTTATGCATCAAGACTGATCTCCAGAGTCCGGAACATTTTCTGGAAAAACGAGTCTCCTCACCAGCACACAAAAAATGGGTTATCCAACTCATGGTTTATGACTCTGCGATCACTTACAAGACGGGTAAGGATAATATGGTTGCAGATGCTCCTTCTCACCAATTTGATGACCCAGTTTCTCTTACATCTAATTCTCTGCTTGCTCCAAATTGGTTGCAATCTGTTCAACAGGGCTATCTCTTCTATGAACTCCATGCTTCTTCATCGGCAGGGAACTCTGGGTTCCTCAAAACCTATGACCGAGAACAATGTAACTTCTTTTGGTAGGGACTGAAAATGAAAATTCACCATATGGTGGTTGAGTGTGATACTTTCCATGTCAAAAAGGGTGAAATGACACTCCTTTCGGGACTACTCGAACCCTTTCCCATCCCTACACAGATGTGGACAGCTATTTCTATGGATTTCCTAGAAGCGCTCCAGTGGTACAATACCACATCTAAAAGGACACCATATGAAGCAGTTTATGGATAGGCACCGCCAGTTCTTCTTCCATACACGCTCAGCTACTCCCCAGTTCAGGAAATTGACTCGGTTCTTCGAAACAGCGATCAGATTCTTCTCATTCTGCAGGACAATCTTCACATGACAAGAATTCGACTGAAACAGCAAGCCGATCAGCACCGTTATGAGCACACTTTTCACGTAGATGGTATGGTCCTTCTTCATCTACAGCCTTCCAAGAAATCCTCCCTGAAACTCAAAAGGCGTCAGTGGGATGGAATGCAACCCGAGGATGCTACAGGGGAACCACTCCTTCAGATTCTGCATCAATTTCCACATCTAAAGCTTTGAGGACAAAGCTTTTTCTAAGGGAGAGGGGATGTTAGGAACCCATGTCAACCCTTCTATTTACTTTGTTAGTATATTGTTGTTGGACGCATATTCTTTGTAAGTCGTCCCGTAGTATTTGTTGATCCATAGTTTGTATTATTTTTGTTGGACGCATATACTTTGTAAGTCGTCCCGTAGTAATTGTTGATCCATATTTTGTATTGGCCCATGGTTTGTATTGACACATGGTATTGACCCATGGTATTGGCACCTAGACTTAGTATATAAGTTTGTGTTGAGACCAATGAAGGTACCGTGAAGTTATTTGTATTGAGCTCGCTCAAAGTAGGTTGCCCCCTCGAAGTGTCTTGTGATCAATATAAAAGTGATTCTGAGTTTTGTTATTTCTACTATCTCGTGTATTCTCATTAATTAATTATTGCAGGTTCTTCACAAAACCGCAGTTCGTTGATGATCAAACACAGGGATTGGAACGACTCAAACAACGGTTATGCTTTAATTTATCATATCCATGTAAGACCCTAGGTATTACTTCAACCCTTAAATCTATTAACTCATTTTTTATACCAAGCAACATTTCCATGAGGTTATTTATGTAAGAGACACTAACAGAACCTGCATGTGCAAGAACTAGTTGAAAGATGGAAGGATCGTCGATGCACATTCAAGCATTGCGCCAAGATAGAAAAAGAAGCCATGGAAATGAGTCTAATTGGAGGATATGAGGTGCATACGATTGGCTTAGGTTATTCAGCTAAAACTTGCCACCAATTTCTTATGCTTCTGCTTTGAGAAATAATGTACATGTAACTAAACCTGAAATTTAAAAACAATGTGTTCTACAAGTTGAGCTAACACTGCAAAGACGGTAATTGAATCCCAATGTTGAAATAATATTTTTTTATCAAAGTCACCCATGACTCTACTTACGGTATCCAAGCCCGTAGACAATGGCTCATCACCATGACTCTACTTATAGGTTGTTTTACTATGTGTTTTGTTGCTTTAGTCTGCCAGATTTTACAACATTGACCATCAAACTAGTAATATCTATGTAAAACAATTAACTTACTAATTCTAGACTTCATTTGTCATAGTGTATTTCTATTATTTATCTTCTGCACAAGTCGAGAGTCATGTTTTATGTTGGTTTTTGTCGGCCATTTCCAGGATTGCATTTAGACTACTGGGTACCTCTATTCAAACATAGATTTTTTGTTTGTTAAACCAAGAAGGTCATTTAACAAGGTATGAGTGTTTTATGTAGGAAGGAGCTTTGTTTCCTTTCCTTTTTGATATTTCATTATTTGTACATTAAAAGAATCTAGGTAAAATGGGTCTCGAACCCGGGGTAAGGATTTTATCAGTTTAAAATCAATCTAAGTCTGCTTGCTATCTACTAGCTCTGCCTTTGCATCACAGGATGCACTTTCTTCGATTTAGTCAATATGGCCAAGTGTCATGAGAAAATTTTGTTTTGTTGTAGAAATTAGACTTTAACCTGCTAATTTTCATTTTTCCATTAAAAGAAAACCAGAGGGTCTGGTATGGTACATCCTAGAATGTTCAATTTCTCTACAATTCAATAGAGTGGATCAATGACACTCATTTCCTCGTTCCAGTATTGGTTTGTATCTTCTTTCCAGGTGTGCATTACTAGATCCAAACCTTTTGTGCAAGTTTGGTAGAATAACCCTTCAAACCTGGTGCCTAAGCGGGAGGAAGTCTATTCTATGTCGTGCATCCACTTGGAGCATGTTTCTCTAAGAACTTCCAACCAAATAAAAGCAACGTGCTCTCTGTGCAGGCTAGGTATTTTTCTCCATGGCACCCCTTCATTCCAATGGAGTCATTCTATGTTTTACACAAACAGAGGCTCTGATATAGTAGATGAATAGATACTTTGGGAAGAGGAAGACGAGGTACCTGTCATCTTTAGAAGCTAATGGCAGACGTTTTCTAGGATGCATATTTTCAGATTTGATGGCAAGTTATTTTTTTATACATGTGTTTCATGTAGTACTTGTCAATTTTGTGGCCCATTTCCAGCTGATTGTTGGATACCATGACTACTACAGGATTATCTGGTCGTTGACAGTCACTGCAATGTTTTGACTAGAGTACTAACTTAACATGGAGGAGATTGTCTAAGGATAAAATGTTATTTCAAAATTAACCTTTTAGTTCTGCATTATTATCATTTCTAATCATTCCAGGCAGGTTAGGTGAGCAGTACAAAATATGTTTCCTTTCATGTGATTCTTAAAAGAAGAAAAATTGGCACAATACATTCTAGAATACACAGGTATTTATAAATTAAGGTAGACAGGTTCAAGATATGCCAATAAATATATAGAGGATGTCATTGCAAAGTTTAACCAGTCATTGCAAAGGATATACAGATATAGATTCAATTGAGCTTGTTCAATGGAATCGAGTCCTTATGGATTCCAATGAGCTAGTTCATGGGTTGAATCCACGGCAGTGGCAATAACAGTTCAATTTTTGGTATGAATAATCAGAGTCTAGAAAGCTCTAGAAGTGTAAGATTCTAAATAAAATTCTATCTAAACATTAGTCTTCATATCCATGAAGCATGAAGAGGCGGTGGCTTTGCAGAAATGGTGAAACGAAGAGGAAGTGGTGATCATTTTCTATCGCAATCATTCCAAGGCTAAGATGGTGAATCAGACATACTACAAAAAAAATGTTGATCATTAATTTATGTGCAAAAGAATTAAATATGGATCATCAATCATTTTGTTCCACAAAATACTTTGGTATTTGATATGTCAATCTGATGAAATATTTATTTCTTGACATAGTTTTTCATAGTGATGTATGTCTTGCATATAAGACAAAACTTAGGAAAATAATGGTGCCACGGGCTATAAGCCAATGGTATACAAACACATTCAAAATTTAGCGGTAAGGTATTTAATGCATGTGTCATTTGTGATCCAGATTTATGTGAGAATGAAATGAAAGAGAATAAATATATTCACATACACAGATATATGGCAAGAACATAGTGATATAGTAAACCAAGATTATATTAAATGAATGAAACAGAACAAATTGTAAAATAAAAGTAGTTAGAATGGTGGTAGGTATATCTCTGAGAAGAGATGTGGCGGCTACGCTCATTCATGGCAGGTTGAATACAAGAAGAGGATGAAAGAGCCTATTTATCATAAGCATGAGGGAAAGAATCCTAAACATCCAAAAACCTAACCCTAGAAGATGAACCATCATAAAGTTTGCGGACCCAAGGTGGTTAGTTGAACAATCAACTTCCTGGGGTCATAACTTTTCCATACAATCTCTGTTTGGGGCGCTCGATAGTCCATTGGAAAGGTTTATCCGAGCTTTACAACTTTTGATTATGGGCCAATGTATGTCATAAGAAATCATTGGCCCCCATGAATCTCCAAAAAACTTCGTTTAGGGCCTCAAAACGGCCCCGGAAGTTCAAGACCCGAAAAACTGTAGAAAAATTACTAGAAAACTGCCAAAATGGAAATTTGTTTTGGGCCAGTGGAATAGGTGGGTGGCCACCTATATCCATATGGATCAGTCCTCCCCCCTTAGGAAGCAATGGTGTCCATTGCGGTTGGTGACCCCATCAAATGGGGAAACTTCTGTTGAACTTGACTCTTGGTGAGCCACTTGCCTTGGTGGAGTAGTTTCCATGCTTTAACAACCCGGTATAGTTGGATCTTCTGCTGGAGGGTTCCCTTAAACTATGTGTCCATGATATAATCAATAGTTGCATGTTCGATGTAGTCGGGATTAAGCTATGTAGGTGTCAATTGCTCTGCCACCTCCGAGGTTTCCAACAATGGTGGAAAATATGGGCAAAGGAGCTCCACATTGAATACTGGGTGCAGGACAAGAAATGGAGGAATGCTTAATTCGAAGGAATTTTCACCAACTTCCTTGGTGATGGTGTATTTCCCATATCGAAGTGGACGAAGCTTGCGATGGGGTCCTGTGAGCCTCTCTTTCTACAAATGAAACCAAACCTTATCACCCACTTGGAACTTGTGTGGAACCTGATGCTGGTCATGTCATTATCTGTACTTAGTGTTGGCCTTTTCCAAAATGTCATGGACCTGTCAGCATATGTGTTGGATTCGTTCAAAAAATATGGTGGCCTTATCATCCTCGGTCTGAGCATGGGAAGATTCCTCTTGTGTGGATGCAATGGGAAGAGATACATCAATTGGGGCCAGTGGTTGGAACCCCATGCACACTTGAAAAGGACTGTGGCTGGTAGAGCTATGAAGGGATCTATTATAGATATGTTGAACATAAGGAAGGATCTCATCCCATGTGCGGGGATGTTTAGAATTGTACATTCTCAGAATACGCACAATCATGATGTTGACTACCTTTGTCTGCCTGTCAGTCTGGGGGTGGAAGGAAGTCGATTTAGTGAGCTTGGTATTCATCAATGACCATAGGTTGGACCGGAAAGTGCTTAGGAACTTGTTGTCCCGATCTGAAATGATAGTTTGTGGCATCCCGAAATGAACCCAAACGCGCTCGAAGAAGAGCTTAGCAATGGCTTCGGCAAAGATGTTCTTCTTGCAAGCTATCAAAATGGCCATCTTAGATAAGCGATCCATGACCACAAACACACGGTCATTACCATGCTTGGTTGAAGGTATTCCGGACATGTAATCGATGGAGATGGATTCCCAGAGCCCATCAGGAGTGGGCAGAGGGGTGTACAACCCCTGCTTTTTGATGGAAGGTTTCATGATGGCACAAGCAGTGCGGGATCTGATGTATCAGTTGACATCTTTTCAGGCCTTGGGCCAATAAAAATACTTATGCAATATGGCCACTGTATTTTTGGTGCCGAAGTGCCCTGCCACCCTACTGTAATTCCCTTCCCAAATCATATTCACACGCTCTGAAGGAACACAGAGATGGCCCAGGTGGCATATAAATCCTTCTTCGAGATGAAATTATGCCATGGGTTTGCCTGCACATGGGGATTGATAGATGGGAGAAAACTTAGGATCACTGCTATATAGTTGAGGCCACCTGGAGGCCTCGTGGCCACAAGAGTTGAGCACCATGGTCAGTGCTTCTACTGGAGGTCGACTGAGGAAATCAGTGACTCAATTGGTGTTTCCCTTCTTATATTTAATGTTCAAAGGGAATTTATGCAAGTAAGTGGACCACTTATAGTGGCAGTCATTTTGTAACTTTCCTTGGGTTTGCAAGAACTATAGGGGCTTGTGGTCAATGTGGATGGCCGTTTCTTTTGCAAGGATGTAATGCTTCCATTGGCGGCAGGCTTGGACAATGAAATACATTTCCTTGTCATAGGTGGGGTACTTATAGACTGCATCTAAAAGTGTCTCACAGTGATATGCCACTGGATGGCCATGTTGAGTGAGGCCTGCACCAACAACATAGTCTGAAGCATCTGTCTCAATCTCAAAGGGTTGTTGCAGATCTGGTAAGAAAAGGAAGGGCACTGAACATAAGCGTTGCTTCAGCTCCTCAAATGATTTTTGTTGTGGCTTGGACCAAATGAACTTTGCCTTAGATCCCCCTTTTTTCACCTTGCTAAGGGACCAAGCAATATTAGAGAATCCCAGCACAAATCTGTGATAGAAGTTAGCAATTCCTAGGAAGTTGTGAAGCTCTATGAGAGTTGTCGGAGTTGGCCAATTGTGAATGGCTTGGATCTTGGTCAGATCCACATGAACACCATGTTCTTCCATGATGTACCCGAGATACTTAACCCTCTCCATGCCAAATGAGCACTTCTCTAGATTGGTGTATAACTTGTGTTGTAGTAGGGTGCTAAGGACCTGGTGGATATGTTGCAAATGTTCCACCCATGTTCTGTTGTAGATGAGTATGTCATCTAGATATATGACCAAAAAATAATTGGTGAATGACTGTAGGATATTTTCCATCATCCTCATGAATTTTTTTGGAGCATTAGTCAATCCGAAAGGCATGACCAACCACTCAAAAAGGCCTTCCCGATATTTGAAGGCAGTCTTCTAGACATCGGTCTGATCAATTGGCACTTGATGATAGCCAGACTTCATATCAATCTTGCTGAAATATTTGGCACCATTGAGTTGGTCAAGAAGGTCGTAGATATGGGGAATGGGATACTGATTCTGGACTGTGATCTTGTTTAGAGCTCAGTAGTCAATACAGAGTCACCATGTCCCATCTTTCTTCTGTACCAACAGAATTGGTCTCCTACAAGGTGAGGAGTTGGGTCGAATGTGACCCTTTTGGATTAAATATTGAATCTGACATTTTATTTCTTCATTTTCCATGAGGGAACGCCTGTATACTGGCCCGTTAGGTAAAGGCACGCTAGGTATCAAATCAATGGGATGCTTGACCTTGCAATGTACTGGCACCCCAGCAGATGTGGTGAAGATGTCCCTGTATGCTTCCATGATCTTTTCCACCTGCTTCTGCTATGCAAAGGGGCTCTGTGTGGAGGTGGTGGATGTTGCTACGATATTTTGTTCTCCTTCAGAACAAACCATGAAAAGGACGAATTTACCTATCTGGGAGATTACCTTCTTGCACTGCTTAGTTGTGATGAGGGACATTACAATAGTGGGAAGTGTCTCTGGTATCCTATAGAGTTTCTTTCCCAAAGTAATAATGACACTACGAGGTCTAGACTCATACACACATGACGTTTCTACATATATGGTTGTCCTAAGAGAACATCACAAAATTCAAGCGGGGAAACATCACACATTACCTCATCTTTGAAGGGATTGATATTGTAGGAGAGGCGACACTATTGAATGACGTGAATGTCTCGTCCCTAGCTCAGCCAACCGATATTGTATGGTTGGGGATGTGGAACCATCAGGATGAGTTTCTTCTGGCTACAATTATCAACAATGAAATGTAGTGGAGTCCCCTGCTCTCATAGTTGAGAATGGAAGAGACGCTCCCCTTCCTCTGGCTCCTCTGACTCTTCTGGTTGGATCTTTGCGGTTGTGATGGTGGCACTTAGTTCCACGTTAATGATCTGCTTCCCCCTTTATTTATCTACATCAAAGTCTGAGTCTGAGTCTGGATCCGAGGATTTCATCTCATCCAACAATGATTGTTTTGAGCGGCATTCATCAGTGATGTACCAGGGGCTCTTGTGGAATTCGCACCACTTTCCAGTGTCCTTCTTAGATTTCCCATTACCCTTCTTTTCCTACGGATTGGGTTGGTTGTCGGGGATTTTTCTTTCCTTGCTATGTCCTTTGACTTATGAATTAGGTCCACCTTTTCCAGGCTTCTACTGCTGATTCACAAGCCCAAAATCCCGCTTATTCTTTTGCTTAAACTTCTGCTCAATCTTGACGACATACTGATAAGTTGCTCCTGTGAAAGCCACTACGCTACTTTAGGACCAAGTGTCATTCGGAGTCTGTAATACCCAGTTTGGAGCGTAGGGTATGGAACATGTTGGTAAAATCTGGCACTATCTAGTCTCTCTCCTGGCACAAAGTTGTCCACCTGGTGTACTGGTCATCCTAGTTTTCGACTGGGTAGAACTCCTCCTTGATGGCATTGACAAAATCCGCCCAAGTGGGGTCTATCCTGAATAGTTCAAAATATTCTCCTGCTTTCCTCTCGTAGTACCCATCCCACCAGTCTTTGACACGGGGGAGGGACTTAAGGAGCGTAAATGTGATATTTTCACTGTCGAAAAAATTTTAAACAGAGAAGTAACCCTCTAACATATTTAACCATTTCTCCAAAGCATATGCATCTATCTTTCCTTCAAATAAGGGAATGTCAAAGTTATCTTGTACTTTGAACGGAGTTGTACCCTCGAAATAGCTGCTCGTTGAAAGTGCATCTATCGTCATCGGCATTCTTCAAAGGATCTGGGCGAAATTATCCATCATCTCATTCCTCTATCGCGTGAGGGCTTCCTCGAGAAACATCTTAATAGGATCGCATCCTCTGTCATCTCTCTTTTCTTCCCCACCATGTGAGTCTGCTTGGACCGATGAGAGGGGTTTTCCCCAAGCTCAACTAGTTTGAGACCCAACTCTCGATATTCAGATCCCGTCGGGGACATGCACTGAGAAACCACAAGAGCAGGACACTTTGATACAACCGATATGGATTTATGTGAGAACTAAATGAAAGAGCATAAATATATTCACATACACAAATATATGGAAAGAAGCACAGTAATACAGTAAACTGAGATTCTATTAAATGAATGAAATGGATCAAACCATACGATAAAAGCAGCTAGAATGGTGGTAGCTATATCTCTGAGAAGAGATGTGGCGGTTATGCTCATTTGTGACAAGATGAGTACAAGAAGAGTCCGAAAGATCCTATTTATCATAATCATGAGGGAAATAACCCTAAACATCCAAAAACCTAACCCTAGAAGATGAATCGTCATAAAGTTTGTGAACCCAAGGTGGATAGTTGAACAGTCAACTTCCCGGGGTCATAATGTTTGCATGCGATCTCCGTTTGGGGCGCTCTATATTCCGTTGGAAAGATTTATCCAAGATTTAGAAATTTATATTGGGGGCCAATGCATTCCATTGGAAACCATTCCCCCCCCCCCCCAAATCTCCAAAAAACGTCGTTTAGGGCCTCAAAAAGAC
Source organism: Larix kaempferi (assembly GCA_027924585.1). Lineage (NCBI taxonomy): Eukaryota > Viridiplantae > Streptophyta > Pinopsida > Pinales > Pinaceae > Larix > Larix kaempferi. The sequence goes on along the minus strand of BSBM01000358.1, from coordinate 17,365,279 downwards.
CCCGAAAGTTCGAGACACGAAAAAACTGTAGAAAAATTACTAGAAAACTGCCAAAATGGAAAATTGTTTTGAACTAGTGGAAGAAGTGGTTGGACACCTATATCCATCTATATCAATTTGTCACATAAAAAGTCAAAAAAAATATAAAATGGTGCCCCCCCCGAATCTCCAAAAAACGTCGTTTAGGGCCTCAAAACGGCCCTGAAAGTTCGAGACCCGAAAAACTGTAGAAAAATTACTAGAAAAATACCAAAATGGAAAATTGTTTTGAGCCAGTGGAAGAAGTGGGTGGCCACCTATATCCATCTGGATCAATTTGTCACATAAAAAGACGAAAAAAATATAAAAAAGGTAACAGCGTTTGCAAATCGATTTAATGCAATCTATATTACCAACAAAAGCACAACCACCCCAGCAATAACACCCTCAAGTTGAGATCCAATGAAATGTTAGAAAAATAAAAAAATTTGGTTTTAAAATATGTAATACTCACTATTGCCTATGTATAACTTTGTATAACTTTAGATATAACAAAAAATTTAAAAGACAAAATCTCAATTATTACATAGTCAACGCGAATCGATTACAATTAGTAACCTGGTAGGGACTAATAATAGAATAAAAATGATTGAAAAATACAAAACATATACCTTACATTAAGAATGGACTAGAAAATCATTATGAATATGCATGAAAGTCATACGAGAGGTTATAATATGAGCACCTTTTTCTAATATATTTATCTTCCTCAAAGGTAAATTTAATCCAAGTCCCTCTAGTAAGTGATTGGATCCCAAAACCTTTGGAATTGAGGTTGCAGTGATGTTATTTCTCAGTATGGAAACATTGGAACATTTATTTAAGAAAATGTCATGTTTTTAAATATTTCTTTTTAGTTAACATTTTAAAAATTAATAGATTTTATCTTATAGTTGCTAAATAAGTAAATAGAAAATCGTTATTTAAGTTTTAATGTATAAACATTTAGAAATTATCTACCTAACACTAGTTGGTAGAGTGTTTAAAGGACCTCGGTTGATGACTTAATTGAAGGGGCTAAAAATAACAATGGAATAGTGTTCGTTGTTTCCTTTCCTTATGCACTCATACACCTAGCTACATAGCTAGTTATTAAAATGGGGTTTTTTTTTAACAGAAACTAGAAAGGGGTTTATATTTATAAAAAAAAATCTGCACAGCCATTCATTACAAAAAAAAAAAGAGCTTAAGCTTGAGCTCAGAGGTGTTCAGTAGAGAAGCCATCAAAATTTTGTCTATCCTTGATCTAAAGAGTTGTATGTTTTGCTTCCTAGATATTTCCATAACCGAGGAGGGGTACACCCTTACAAACTGAAAATTGAGAAATTTACAAAAAAACATTTAAACGGAAAGAGGAGAGAATATTGTCATTCATGAAGCCCTTGAGAACCCTGTATTTGTTGCTGGACAGAGGATTCATCCATTAGAAGCATATCTTCCGCTGGAGACTCCTGGCAATGGCTACATTATGTCATCTTAGCCATCTTTAAGATTTCATCTTTTATAACGTTCAAAGTTTCCATGAGTTCAATCAAATTCCTCTCCAAATCATCTATGTGAGAGTCCTGACATGTGATCTATTGTGAAATATATTTCATATCCTCTGCAGATTCACGGTTTTCCTTGAGGCTAGTGAAAACCACTTCATAGACCTTCCTTAGATGATGCTTAAAATCTTCTATATTGGCTTTTAGATAGGCCATTCCATCCGTAAAACCTTCCATTTTTCCATAAAGTTGGTCGCAGTTAGCATTACCAGAGAAGCGAGGTGAGGGTGGAAACGAAAACCTCTTCTCTGGTCTAGATATACTTCTCATGCAAGCCACAAAAGTGAGGGAGAGACTGTCCAGAGAATTCCACATCCACAGTGAAGAACCTCCTTCGGAAACCTTCCTTTTAGCACTCGAGGAAGACGGAATGCGAGACATCTTTCCGGAGCAAAATTCAAGAGGCTTTGTGTCTTAGTTAAGGCTCCCAATTAATGTTGCAATGAGTCTCCTGCCAGCTGAAGGACAGACACCATATTTCCCATGCCCATGCGTCCTCTTATGATACTCGGTAGAGGACAGCTCATTCCTTCAATAACTCCATCGGGTCATTCCATAGTGGGTAAGGATAATGAGTCTAGGGGATGAGATTAAAAATTTTCTTACCATTCCTATTTTGCACAACTCCTAAGGAAAGGTTGACACCTCTATTAGCTAGCTCATCTGCGGTTCTATTGTTTTCTCTTAGAATATGAATGAAGTTGATCTCATGAGGAGTGTTTGGATGAGAAATTTGTTTGTATATTATTTTGCATCAGGGAGTTCCTTTGACATAGCCGTCTCTCACTTTTTGAATGACATGTCTCGAGTCTCCAAAGACCATTAGATTACCTATGTTTAATTTAGGGACAATTTCTAGGCCAAGAAGTAGGGCTAACCATTCTGCTACGTTATTAGATTTTTCTCCCAATCCCCAAGCAAAGGAACTTACAATTTTTCCTCCAGGATCAAAATAATCCCCCCCACACCTGCCTCCCTTGGATACTAAAATGAGGTGTTTACATTATAAAAGAAGCAACATTTCATGAAACAAGTCTTCCACTATCTTATTATTGGATAGTTTTATGCACTTAGCTACCTCGTGGTGAAATAGGATATATCAATATATTGTATAAATCAGAGCCATCTACGTTTTTGGTTGATATTGGATAGAGTATTGGTTGTGAATGTATTTTATGGTTAATTGAAAATTTTGTAAGGAACTATTTTGCTTAACATCCCCTATTATATCTATATTGGAACAATAATAAACTTTTAATTGCATTGAAACATTGCCTTAGTTTGCAATTTAATTTATAGTAAATAAATTATGTAGTGGGACCAACATAAGAGATTTTGCAAGATGGGCATGATACACTACTTCGAACGAGTGTATTTTACATGAAGTGCTCACTACTATTATAATATTTTTTATTCTTGTGATCATGTATATCATACTATAAATGTAAATAAATATATTACACTTTAGTTCTATGTTTGTAGATTGAAGATGGAGAAGTCTAACAAAATCAAGCTAATCAACAAAACAATCCAAATAAGATATGTATGACATGCGAGTAAGTAATAAAAAAATGATTTTGGAAGTATCTCAAGCATTGATAGCAACTCGAGATGAATGACAATCAATATAATTGAATGTTACAAGTTTTATATTTTAGGATTTTTTGTATCTACACTTTAAATATAAAAAAGTAAAAAAATGTTTATTGTAGACCTTTATATTATCCAATTTTCTATGATGATGGGTTATCAATAATCGTGAGACAATTTGTTTATCATGGACCTTGTCTCATTTTGTATGATAAAATGTTCATTATTCTTATAGAATGCAATGCATTTTTTATTCTATTTTAGTGTATGATGTTGTAAATGTTACATAATTGATTAAATATATACATCATTTACATTATTCCAATGAACATATGCATAATCAATTGGATTATATAATACATTAATGCAATGATTCTAATCAAATGAATTAATTAAAATATAATTTAAGGAAATATTGTTATATTCAATATTTGAATATTCTAATTAATAATTAACAATTTACATTTAAAAAAAGAAACAAAAAATTGCATTTTATACATGCAAAAATATGAAATAGCACACATGGAATTCTAGCACTAAAACATATTGGTGCATTTTATTTATTGCTACACACCTATGTTTAAATTGCTACACACTGTCATTTGTATGCACCGGTTCATGTTCAATAGATAATCATTAGTATGCATAAGATTATAGCATGGACCAATGCTCCTTCAAGTAAACAGATTGGTGCTCTCTATATGTATTAAACCACTTGTGTTATTTATAAAATAAAAGCATAAATGCAATGAATGTTTATCAATGAATTTTTAATTTATGAAGAATCGATCATCGTAATTATATTAAATGTACTATTTTCCCTTATCACAACATCAACACAATTAATTTTAATGATACAATTCATGGTGTTGTTAATATAGTGAATGTGTATCAGTTAATTTGTAATTAGTGAAGAATTTATCGTCATAACTATATTAAGTGCACTAATGCTCCTTATCACAACATCAACACAATTACCTTGAATGATACAATTCATGTTGTTGTTACTAGGGATTTCATGACATACATGGAGATATATGACACTTGTGCTTAATAATATATAGTGCACTAGTACTTTATTGTATCTAGTATGCATTGGTGAACCTTAAACCATGGTGCACCCTACCGTAAGATGCACAATGTTGAAAAAACCTTTGCCAAAAACTTGGATCATTTAGATTTTTAAATTATAATAAACCTCCTCAAAAACTTATACTAAAATTTTATTTAATTAGTAAAAAAATTAATTCTACTAAATCTTATAACACTAAAAACATATTTTTATTGGTGTTTTATTTGTAGTATTTGTTATATAATCAAATGGCATACATTGCATTCAATCAAGTGTATTCACCTTGCACACAACAACCATTGCACAAATTTCCACGTTTACTACGAAGTTATGTATGTGTTGTTCTTCAATATATGAAAATGTAATTTATGCAAAAGTAAAAAGTATAATTATGACTTACAAAATCAATTCTTCAATATTTAAGGGCTATAATATATATATAGATATAGATATAGATATAGATATGAGTAATTTTGATGGATAGATGTTTTTGTGACAAAGTTTAGGAATGTTTTGAAATTAAATCTCTAAGTCCCTTAAAGTTATTAACTGATATTTTAACTAGAAACTATTCAAAAAGCCAATTTGAAAATCAAAAACATAAATATGAATTTCATAAAAACAATTAATAAATTAATTTTAACGATAAATTTTTCCAAAGTCTTATAAGAATAATGTTCAATTAATGTGGTTCTAGAGTCTATTCAAAAACCCTTATCTTTTTTTCCAAAAAAAATCATTATTATACTTATGAATTGGTTGAGGACGAAACATTTAAATGTTGTTTACTATCATAGAAAATTGAAAAAAAAAATTCATTCTAATTCCACATCGATCGTTAAGTACTTCATCAAAATTTGAGGATAACATGATTTTTAAAATCAATCCCTTTGGTCCATCTCCAGATAAACTATCATCACCTTTAAATTTGATCTATGAAGGATAACGTGATTTTTAAAATCAATCCCTCAAACTATCATAACCTTTAAAGTTGATCTATAAAAGGATGATGACATGATTTTTAAATTTGAGGATAACATGATTTTTTACATCAATCCCTTTGGTCCTTCTCTACACAAATTATCATAACCTTTAAATTTGATCTATGGATATTAATGTCTTGAATACAAACTTTTTCATTGTTAATCTCACTTGTCCAAACTACCTATAAATCTCAATTTCTTTGTAATAATACCACCAGTTGCTCTTAGTATGTAGGTGGTGCATAACAAGGTTTTAAAATTAAATCCTTAATGTAAAGGAAGCATTAAGTTCCTACATATTTCTAAAAGATAGAAATTAATAATGTATTTTTTATATTACTAATAAAATTAGAAACATGTAATTTCCCCAATTTGAAACTTTTTCCAATTTAGTCAATTTTCGAAACTTGGACTAGTAATTATGTGCTTGGACACATTCCAAATACTTCATCAACTTGCATTTACAATTAGATAATGAAAGGCATAATTTCTAGGAAAATTGATGTTGAAACCCCTAAGGGTAGATGGATCCAAAAGACTCCTAAGGATTTCGAATTGGGACTGAGAGTGTTTGAAGGGTATTGATACATAAAAATTAAGCTTATGGATCCTTGGAAACTCTCAAAATACTTATTCAACATTTATTTAACTTCAGGATAAAATAGGGAAATTTACTAGTAAATTCGAGGTTCAAACCCCCAAGAGTAGAGGTCACTAATGGCTTCCCAAATGAAGTACATCCCTCCAAAATTTCAGAACAGAGACATGGATTAGTTAAAGGACTTAAATTGGCACCCAAATGAATCATTAATCAGTTTATAAAGGTTTTTTCAACTCCCATAAATCAGAGGTTTATGGACATGTCTTCACATAGGGGGAAATGATAGGAAACTTCACCACTTGCTATGAAATTCGAGATTTGTGTTCCAAAGTCTTATGTAATGTATATGAAACTTCTTCATGACATTAATGACTCTCCATACATCATAAAAATTACATATATGAATTGATACAAATTGAAATATAGCAACTTCAAGCTCTCATAACAAGATATAGGGAAAATGCCACCATTTATGCATTGTTTGGTATTTTTACATAGTTCCACTTGGTATTTCAACCTGAGAGTATTATGAGAATAAAATACAAATCAAATATATCATATTAAAAATAAATGGTGTATATTGGACTCTCACAAAGAGGTCTGAATCTCACCACGTGCGCCCTTCCTCCAAGAGCCAAAATATGCAAAGAAATGTGAGATGGAGATGGGAACAAGTTGAAGAAGAAAGAATCACGAGTTGCCCTATAGCTTCAAACTGAAACAAATAACTCCATTGTATCTCCAAATGAAATTTATTAATGTCCTCTCTAATTTCCAATTAAAATTGGAATCTTTCACCCTCGAAATTGGTACTAAGGCAAGTAGAGTAAACACTCCACTAGCATGGACAAGCTAGAAGCTCTCCAAATTGCAAAGATGCAAATAAAATGTGATCAAAATATCCTTTCCTTCTTTGTTCTTGTCTTTTATAAACTTCTCAAGTCCTCCATGGGTCGAATTCCTTCCAAAATCCTCATGCCAACTCAAGTTGGGAAGAGATTACAATGTGTGCCACTTGTCCAACAATTCATAGTCTCCATCTTCCCTCAATTCGAATTGGGAAGCTTCTTGGCTTCCATAACTCCCTTGTGCACCCTCTTGGAGGCTATTTTTAGCCCTGACATGTCATATATGTCATATGTCAGCAATAAGGTATGAACTTTGCCATAGGTGTCATAGAATCTTCATCATTATTGTCATAAGAGTTAGTGAATCTAGCTCCAAGTGTCACAATTCTTCTAAGATGCCCCTTCCTCTTCCATGGGAGTTATTATTCCACTCCAATTCGACCTTACATGACTCATGCCATGAATAATACCTCTTAAATCCCCCAAGTATGTTACCCTTCATCTTGAACTCGAATTGGTGAGAGAATCATGCCAAGTGTAGTGAGGAATCTTGCCACATGTGGGTCCCACAACCTCTTATGTGCCCTCATGATCCAATGCCACCTTATTTTCTTTGTATTATTATTTAATTGACCCATTTAATGTGAATTTGTACTTGTCTAAGGTCATTTTGGGTCATGTAGATCCTTTACTCCAACTTTTAATGCTTCCACCCCGAACCTAGGGAACTAGTAATTTCCCTCCATGATAGTTCACTTGGATGGGAATATTACAAACTTTGAATTGGGAATTTTCTCTTGATGTGACCCACCTTGTCCATTTGGATCTAATTTTGCATTATTACCAACTTGGACATCATGCTTGGAAATTATTTGACCCTTAGCATCAATTTGACAAACTATCATGACTATGGCCAAGGGGCTTAGGCCATTGTGACCTAATGCAAATTTTTGGGACATGACAAAACATTAACAATGTAACCTTTCTTATGTTAACTTCATTTTTATAAAACTAAAAATATTAACAATGTAACATTTCTCTGTAAAACTAAACACGTTGACAATGTAACATTTCTCTGTAAAACTAAACACGTTAACAATGTAACCTTTCTCATATAAACCTCATTCTAACTTAAATATACTTAATAATGTGACATTTTTCTAAACCTCATTCAAACTTAAATATAAACTTTAATAATGTGACATTTCTCTATCACTATTAAAACTAAACATGTCAACAATATGACCTTTCTCATGTCAGCAATATGACCTTTCTCATGTCAACGTCATTCTAACTTAAATATAGAGTCCTTGTTCATTGAAAAAACAAAAATAAATGTAGACGGAGTGTTATAACTGTAGTACCCCTCCTTTAGGGTCCCCTTGAACTGAACCTGTCAACCCGATCCAGCTGGTCCATTGTTGTCTGCGTCTTCCATAGGATCCCTCCAGTAAAGCTCGTTTAACCATAGGCGAAGCAACCGTTAGCTTCGCCACCCAACCATAGGCTCATGCTTTCAGTCGCATGGCCTCCCCCGAGCTTTGGGTCGTAGAGCTCACAAAAGTATTTCAGAAATTCAGCTTGGGCTTCCCTTCCCACCAGGATTTCTAAGCCAAACCCTTAGATAGCAGCAAGTCTTTGAGGCATTCGAAAATTACGACAATCGTCCAAATTATGGGCCCTTTACCCATTCCCCAAGTCTTCCTTATAAAGGAAAATCTCATGCGACACATGTCGCTTCATGCATAATTAAATATTTTTAATTAATTATTTAATTAAAACACCCACCCATCCAAGTGTCATTTTCTCTAGGAAGTGCACCCACACTCCTAAGTTTGCTCCAGTTTGTCCCCCAGATATTTTAATTAACTCCTAGCTTTTAGTTGACTAGGTGTCTAATCTTAGGATTCTATTTTGCTCCTAAATAATGATTTCTATTATTTTAAATGCTCAACAAAAATAACTATTCATGTGCAAATGCCTAAATTATTTTTATGCATTTGCTAAGTAATGATCTAGAGTTATTCTCATAAGTTTTTATGCAGTTAAATTTAACAATCAAACTCATTAGGATCACGGTGCCGCGCCGTTGGGCTCCTAGTTCCTTAATATTAATTCCTTGACATGGCACCACTCCGTCGGGTCCAGTAATCCATGGTTTCCATTCCTTGGCATGGTACCGCATCGTTGGGTCCTTGCATCCATTCTTTCCGTTCTCGACAGGGTACCACATCGTCGGGCCCTTCTGCCACCATCTTTCCGTTTTGACTTGCTGGAACTCTTGTAGGGATTTTAGGAATCGTTACCATCCATCCTCCGTCTACATGCTATCTAGGGACTAATGGCGCTAAGGAGTGAGTCCGTTCTCACTGCGCGCCCCTCAACTCGTACGTGACCAGCTCCGTCGTGGCCCACCTCGTACGTCCTCACGCATTCCTCTTGAGCAAGCGGATCAATGCTTATCTGCTCATGCGTGGTATTCTTGTCGGAAGTTGACATCGTCGTCGCTTCCCCTATGTGTGATTTACCCGTACTCTACGACCCTCCATGTTCCTTTGTGTGTCCGTTGGTGAACCGTCTCACTTGTTTCTACACACACTTCTCGCAACAAATTATTAGTAGCACTGTTCTCAACAATCATCATCTGGTTTCTAACTCTAGCATTGTCAAACATTTATGATTTATTCAAACTGCTCATTCATCTTATCAAATATACATTTCATTGCCAAATACATAATCACCATACAGCTAGTCGTTAAGCATTATCCATCAACATAATTTTCCATAGTCATAGCTAATCGTTTAACATATGCAATTATTCATTTACCTCAACAGTTCAGATACACATACTCAAAAAAATAAGGTCAAAAGGTTATTTAATTAATGTTTCAATCAGCCGGGTCACTCAGCAGGTGCCCTCAATGTCTACACAAGTCTAGGGGCACTACATACACCCCTACTTAATTAGAACTTCGTCCCGAAGTTCAGAATAAAAAAAAAATGGAAAGCTACGACGCATCTCAGTTGCGTCCTCCCAAGTCGCAGAGCTAGGACTGTAATTGTCCTACTGCACTTTGACTTGATCAATCAGGTCTAATCATTAATCAAGATGTAATCAATCAATTATCCCTTTCCACACATAGAATTTAATTCCTTAATTCATTTATCAATTATTGTCGTCATTCACATCTTCAGGTTTTGCTCAATCATTTAAGACATAGCAAGGCTCAAGAGACCACCTTATCAAAGTTGTTCAACCGGTTCACTCGGCAGGTGCCCTTAAGGTCCACAGTCATTTAGGGGCATTACATACACCCCCTCTTAAATAGAACTTCGTCCCGAAGTTAATTTTTGTTCCCGTACTTTCGATGCTAGGATTTTGCCTTTAATTTCCCATTCTCGTCTTCTTGTCATTCTCTTCCATTTTTTTCAAACAATCATGGCCATAAGTACCAGTGGTTCTAATCATTAGTTTTCTAGATCTTCTAGTATGGTTCCAATACATCTTCAGAAACTCAATCAAAATTTCGAGTAATGTAAATCCACTAATTCTTCCAATAACTTTCGATCCCAACCTAGATTTCCTACACCTTCTAGTCATCTGCAAAAGTCTATGATATCCAATTTAAGCTATACTACAATAATAGCCACCCATTAGTTAGCAAATCACCATCAAGCAAGACTCCAAATCCATTTGGTCATCCTTCCCTCCAAGATGAGAAGGTAAACATCATATTCCATCCATCGAAGATGGGTAAGACATGGTCACATTTTTAGCAAATCAAGAGAGAGACCCTCAAATATTCCAAAACCAATTTCCATAAGGTTACTTCCAAAAACCCCTATTAGTGATTTAGTCGAACGTATTAGAATTTAACTCTTAGTCCTTTCTTCAGTAACATCATGTCTAAATCAATGAGCTTATCACACCCTTACCTCATTTCATCATTTCCGTTGTCATAGGACTACTTCGATAGACTCATCAAGTCGCACTATGTGTGTTTTCTAAACTTCATCGAGTTCCATCTCGAGGGCTAGTTGTCGTTTCATCAAGTTTGATTATGACCTAAGGTTAGCTTCAATGCGTTTGGTTATTATTCTAATCGTCTCCATACTTCCTTTTACGAAACATTGTCTTCATTTGACCATTTCGATACCATGGTTGAACTTCAAGTTCATAGTCCTGATTTTTCGTAAATGTTTTTGTCATAATGAAAAATGCATGTCATTCAGTTCAGCTCATCATACCGATCACATTGATATCTCGTTTTCAAATTTTAAGTTTGTTTCGCTCCCTCGACAATCTCTTAAAGTATCGTCAATCTGAGTATCTCGGTGTCTTGTTAGTCAAAATTTATCATTTTCTCGTCATTTAATAAATCCACCAATATATTCGTCCACTTGTCTTGTTATCGTGGTTATGTAGGAAAAGTTTAAAATGTCCTATCGTAGATTCATGCTTTCCTTTACTTTTCACAAGGTCCTTCGATCTCAAGCAACATGCACAAAAGTTTCTTGTAATGCGTCTAATAAATCTCCTCTTAGTTCTAGTCATCACTAATTAATTTATAGTAGAAAATATATACCGTTTCGTCATATTTGCTTACAACTGTCCCCTTGGTAGGTATTCCAAATTACATTTCATCATTACCATGTCATTATATGCATCACCTACTAATGTAGCAACCATATCGCAATTCGTAGTAAAATGTCGTTTTTTTTTTTTTTTTTTTTTTAACAATGCTCTACATCAACCTCGGATAAGGAAACACATAATACTTACATAAAATTTTCATTCTAAATAATTACTATCCTTTAATAGAAATTATACTAACCATTAATCATCCTTCTTCACAACAATCATATCTTAACTTTTATACATTTAAAAGCAAATCTTTAATTCAAACTAGGGATTTTAATCATAATTGTAAAATTAACTTTGTTCTTAGTACATTTATATATTTAAAAATAAATCCTTAATTCAAATTAGGGACCTTGATCTTCAAAAACAAAAATTCTTAAATATATATATATATATATATATAAACACATAACTTTGTTTCTAATTCTACACCTTCTTTAAAATTAGGAATATTAATATGTGCAACCTCTCATATATCTATGTGAATTTTATTGTCAACGTTTAAAAGTCAATCCTTCCTATATATATATATATGAGAATCAACATGAATTATATCCCTCTATACGTATAATGACGACCAACTACATAACAATTTATATATAAAATATTGTTTATTATTTACTTTCATTGTTTTTTTTTATGATATAGATACTTCCCTCTATAATCTAATTGAATCACAAAGTCACCATTATTCTATCTAATAATCAACATACTTTTACTAATATATATAAAAAAAATGATGCTAAGAAGACTTCCCATACATTTCATAAACGTAACTCTATATATGTATAGATAAATGTATGTATATAGATATCCAAAATAACTAAGAGAAACCCTTTTGAATAGCAATTAACAATTCGGTAATTAATTTATTAACCATTAGTTAAGTATCATGTTAATTCTCTCCCTTTTCAACAACATACGTGACTTTTTAAATATAATAAAGACAAGGATTATATTCCAAGTAAGAATTAGTCAATTAATTACAATGTCTTTAAAAAAAAAAAATTATTCATTTTTCTACATATATTAAAAGAGTGACTATTACTTATTACTTAAGAGTAGACGACGGCATTCTAACTCCTTTTCATTTAATCTAGTTATAAATATGATTTTTTTTATATACTCATAAAAGCAATTTCTATTTGAAATTCTATGACCATCGTGGTAAAATATCCATGCAACTATGCATTCGACCCACCATTTTAAATATACACTAAAAGTACGTTCTTTCTTAGTCATTCCGTTGAAATAAAATACATGACCCCTCCAATAATCATTGGTACACTAAAGTCCGAATTTTTCATCCACTAGACGCTGATCTGGAGGTAGGCGCGCATGAGTTAAGATAATTAAATGTTCAACTACACTTCACAATTATTACAATATCAAGGTGTAAATTAAAGACTCAAGAGCAGTCTTCAACTACTCGACAGATGTAAGGAATAATTCCTTCGCTCCGAGAGAACCGTTTATATCATTAATGGGATTAGATCATACATTAGTCATGAGTATCGTAATGGATTCCAAACTGCAAATGAGTCCACCAGCTAACCCCGATTTCGTGAAACTCTGAGTTTGGTCTATCCGCGAAAAACGATCCGAAGCCCAGACTTCACAGCTCAACCAATGATTACGGTGATAACAGAGAGTGGTATGATAACAAGAACTCAGCTAACGTAGTGGTGGGATAAATATGAGACATATTTTTTTTTAACTTAACTCCACTCAAAGATTAGAGGTAGATTTGGTGGATGACGATTCAAAAATACAACCAGGTCGCACTAGAAACAAGGCTTATCACCTAAATTACGGATTTGAAAAGTAGAAATTCCAGTGCCGAGGTGGGAACAACCCAAGTTTAGGCAGATGGGAATTAATAACAACATGCATTATTATAAAGAGTTTCCACGTATGGAAACAATGCAACCTAATAACATATCCTCCTGAACAGAATTGCGTGACTGTTATTTCACAAATTAAACAGAGACATCAATGGAAACACTGATTCGAATGCATTGGGCGCCAAAAGTTAATTTCAGGTTCAGCTGACAGGGCGGAATGAGTGCAACACATTGTGTCATAAATCCGAGTTATGAAAGCTACTAATCTGGAGTACGGGTCGCAAGTGATAGAGCGGAATGCAAGCACCGTGAGCTATAGTGGGTGCTCTTACATAATTTAAGGGACCTTAGAACAAACAGAGTTCTCCAGCGGCCTGCTCAAAGGTTAAGCTATTCCTAAACATGGATCGATCGACCAAGACTGAGTTAAGTTATAATGTAATCATTACAGTAATTCGAATTGCTGAGAAGATTTGACATAAATGCCGAGTTAGGATCACGAGGCTGAAATCCCATTGACTTAAAAAAAATTATACACAGAGATAGAGATAACTCCGGGTGTCAATTAATACCACGATTTGAGGATGAGGATTTGAAGCGTTGCGGCGGGCAGAGAGTAATACAAACACAAAGTAGAGTTAATGGCCGTAATCTATCTATATGAGTTGGAATGGTAGCATTTACCCAACCGATAATTAAAATTTAACATTCCACGCAGGGATCCAAGGGATCCAAGGGATCCAAGTGGTCACATAACTACTAAATGTATCGCTGATAACAGAGGATAGAGGGCAATTCGATTCGTAGCTGCATTTCTGGAAATGTTCACGAAATGGATCTGCACAGAGATCTTTTAAGGTCAATGGAAAATTTGATTATGAATTGGGAAAAACGTCCAAAAAAAAGGTTCAAATCAATTCTTTAAAGAGTAATTGTAAATCGACCATCAGATCTGGAGAACGCCAAAGATTGGAATCGTAGTAAGATCTGGAGATGCACCTCCAACTCCAATAGAGGAGAGAGAGACGGTGTTGAGCGTCTACCAACACACGGAATAAAAGGGAATTTCATTCAACTTATGGATTCTGGAAACGTTTATATTAAGAGAATCGTTACACAGAATATGTATTTATAAATTCAGAAAATCGTTACACAGAATATGTATTTATAAATTATGGAATCGCTAAAGTAAGGGATCGTCCTCAGAGTTGGAAGGTAATTAATTTTGTAATTATGAAATCTGGAGACGCCATGCATTAGAGGTACAGAGATCGGAAATTGGACAGGGCAGAATCTCAATTAAATTTTGAAGAAAACTCAGAAAACTTAAAGATCAAGGTTGCATTTCATGTAATAGAATTTACACAGATTTTGAAGGGCAATTACAACCGTTTTAGGAATTTGGAGACGCGGATGTGAATTGGATTCATATGGGATTTAAAGAAAAAGAAATCATAATCGATTGATGAGAGATCTGGGAAACGTCACTGGATCTGGATCCACACCGGTTTTAAAGAGAAGAATTATAATCGATTTATGAAATCGGTAAGACAACACTGAGATGGGATCCAATAGACTTTAAAAAGACAGGTGACAATCGAATAATGAAACCTGGAAAAACGCCATTGGAACTGGATACACACAGTATTAAATTAATGAAGCACCGCATTCTCCCACCAACCCTGAACGGCTCTGGAGGTTGGACTCATATTCGTAAATTCGATGACAGATTTCTAAGTAACAATGCACAGGATATGTGAAACTACACAAGGTTCACCACAGCTACATAGGATTCAATCATTCGTCCATTGGCAAATACGAATTACAAAATAGTAATTGTTTACTGATCAATTTAAGTGTTATTCCAGATAAGGACATTATATAAATCATTTCTTATAGTGTATGGATCTCTACGGCAGAGGGTGCTCGATATAAATCGTTCCTCTGAGTATATAGATTGTTATAGCAAAGAATTCTCAGATCTGTTCGAATTCAAAATAGAAGAAAACTTAT
Source organism: Larix kaempferi (assembly GCA_027924585.1). Lineage (NCBI taxonomy): Eukaryota > Viridiplantae > Streptophyta > Pinopsida > Pinales > Pinaceae > Larix > Larix kaempferi. The sequence continues at coordinate 17,350,100 of BSBM01000358.1, read as the reverse complement.
AAAAAATTAATAGTTTACAGATCTGTATTATTCTAAGCAGAAGTAATCTACAGTTCGCTAGAAGTTTTCCCCATAATTACATATTTTCTCTACAATATAATTCGTTCAATCAAAAAAAGGAATCCCCACATTCCAAGTATAATAAGAAACTACTCATCTCAGCAAAATTACATTTAGTAAAAGAATAAATAACATTGGGTTTTAAATAGAACCTGTTGAGAGGTTCGCTCTAGCCGTCAATGCAGGACTTTGTAGGGTTGCCGTCGACCCACTTCAAATTCAAGATTTACCGAAGATCGCTCGGTAGAAATATGATTCCGGTGCCCTCAAGGCTCGACCGGCTCTGATACCAAATGTAGTACCCCTCCTTTAGGGTCCCCTTGAACTGAACCTGTCAACCCGATCCAGCTGGTCCATTGTTGTCTGCGTCTTCCATAGGATCCCTCCAGTAAAGCTCGTTTAACCATAGGCGAAGCAACCGTTAGCTTCGCCACCCAACCATAGGCTCATGCTTTCAGTCGCATGGCCTCCCCCGAGCTTTGGGTCGTAGAGCTCACAAAAGTATTTCAGAAATTCAGCTTGGGCTTCCCTTCCCACCAGGATTTCTAAGCCAAACCCTTAGATAGCAGCAAGTCTTTGAGGCATTCGAAAATTACGACAATCGTCCAAATTATGGGCCCTTTACCCATTCCCCAAGTCTTCCTTATAAAGGAAAATCTCATGCGACACATGTCGCTTCATGCATAATTAAATATTTTTAATTAATTATTTAATTAAAACACCCACCCATCCAAGTGTCATTTTCTCTAGGAAGTGCACCCACACTCCTAAGTTTGCTCCAGTTTGTCCCCCAGATATTTTAATTAACTCCTAGCTTTTAGTTGACTAGGTGTCTAATCTTAGGATTCTATTTTGCTCCTAAATAATGATTTCTATTATTTTAAATGCTCAACAAAAATAACTATTCATGTGCAAATGCCTAAATTATTTTTATGCATTTGCTAAGTAATGATCTAGAGTTATTCTCATAAGTTTTTATGCAGTTAAATTTAACAATCAAACTCATTAGGATCACGGTGCCGCGCCGTTGGGATCCTAGTTCCTTAATATTAATTCCTTGACATGGCACCACTCCGTCGGGTCCAGTCATCCATGGTTTCCATTCCTTGGCATGGTACCGCATCGTTGGGTCCTTGCATCCATTCTTTCCGTTCTCGACAGGGTACCACATCGTCGGGCCCTTCTGCCACCATCTTTCCGTTTTGACTTGCTGGAACTCTTGTAGGGATTTTAGGAATCGTTACCATCCATCCTCCGTCTACATGCTATCTAGGGACTAATGGCGCTAAGGAGTGAGTCCGTTCTCACTGCGCGCCCCTCAACTCGTACGTGACCAGCTCCGTCGTGGCCCACCTCGTACGTCCTCACGCATTCCTCTTGAGCAAGCGGATCAATGCTTATCTGCTCATGCGTGGTATTCTTGTCGGAAGTTGACATCGTCGTCGCTTCCCCTGTGTGTGATTTACCCGTACTCTACGACCCTCCATGTTCCTTTGTGTGTCCGTTGGTGAACCGTCTCACTTGTTTCTACACACACTTCTCGCAACAAATTATTAGTAGCACTGTTCTCAACAATCATCATCTGGTTTCTAACTCTAGCATTGTCAAACATTTATGATTTATTCAAACTGCTCATTCATCTTATGAAATATACATTTCGTTGCCAAATACATAATCACCATACAGCTAGTCGTTAAGCATTATCCATCAACATAATTTTCCATAGTCATAGCTAATCGTTTAACATATGCAATTATTCATTTACCTCAACAGTTCAGATACACATACTCAAAAAAATAAGGTCAAAAGGTTATTTAATTAATGTTTCAATCAGCCGGGTCACTCAGCAGGTGCCCTCAATGTCTACACAAGTCTAGGGGCACTACATACACCCCTACTTAATTAGAACTTCGTCCCGAAGTTCAGAATAAAAAAAAAATGGAAAGCTACGACGCATCTCAGTTGCGTCCTCCCAAGTCGCAGAGCTAGGACTGTAATTGTCCTACTGCACTTTGACTTGATCAATCAGGTCTAATCATTAATCAAGATGTAATCAATCAATTATCCCTCTCCACACATAGAATTTAATTCCTTAATTCATTTATCAATTATTGTCGTCATTCACATCTTCAGGTTTTGCTCAATCATTTAAGACATAGCAAGGCTCAAGAGACCACCTTATCAAAGTTGTTCAACCGGTTCACTCGGCAGGTGCCCTTAAGGTCCACAGTCATTTAGGGGCATTACATACACCCCCTCTTAAATAGAACTTCGTCCCGAAGTTAATTTTTGTTCCCGTACTTTCGATGCTAGGATTTTGCCTTTAATTTCCCATTCTCGTCTTCTTGTCATTCTCTTCCATTTTTTTCAAACAATCATGGCCATAAGTACCAGTGGTTCTAATCATTAGTTTTCTAGATCTTCTAGTATGGTTCCAATACATCTTCAGAAACTCAATCAAAATTTCGAGTAATGTAAATCCACTAATTCTTCCAATAACTTTCGATCCCAACCTAGATTTCCTACACCTTCTAGTCATCTGCAAAAGTCTATGATATCCAATTTAAGCTATACTACAATAATAGCCACCCATTAGTTAGCAAATCACCATCAAGCAAGACTCCAAATCCATTTGGTCATCCTTCCCTCCAAGATGAGAAGGTAAACATCATATTCCATCCATCGAAGATGGGTAAGACATGGTCACATTTTTAGCAAATCAAGAGAGAGACCCTCAAATATTCCAAAACCAATTTCCATAAGGTTACTTCCAAAAACCCCTATTAGTGATTTAGTCGAACGTATTAGAATTTAACTCTTAGTCCTTTCTTCAGTAACATCATGTCTAAATCAATGAGCTTATCACACCCTTACCTCATTTCATCATTTCCGTTGTCATAGGACTACTTCGATAGACTCATCAAGTCGCACTATGTGTGTTTTCTCAACTTCATCGAGTTCCATCTCGAGGGCTAGTTGTCGTTTCATCAAGTTTGATTATGACCTAAGGTTAGCTTCAATGCGTTTGGTTATTATTCTAATCGTCTCCATACTTCCTTTTACGAAACATTGTCTTCATTTGACCATTTCGATACCATGGTTGAACTTCAAGTTCATAGTCCTGATTTTTCGTAAATGTTTTTGTCATAATGCAAAATGCATGTCATTCAGTTCAGCTCATCATACCGATCACATTGATATCTCGTTTTCAAATTTTAAGTTTGTTTCGCTCCCTCGACAATCTCTTAAAGTATCGTCAATCTGAGTATCTCGGTGTCTTGTTAGTCAAAATTTATCATTTTCTCGTCATTTAATAAATCCACCAATATATTCGTCCACTTGTCTTGTTATCGTGGTTATGTAGGAAAAGTTTAAAATGTCCTATCGTAGATTCATGCTTTCCTTTACTTTTCACAAGGTCCTTCGATCTCAAGCAACATGCACAAAAGTTTCTTGTAATGCGTCTAATAAATCTCCTCTTAGTTCTAGTCATCACTAATTAATTTATAGTAGAAAATATATACCGTTTCGTCATATTTGCTTACAACTGTCCCCTTGGTAGGTATTCCAAATTACATTTCATCATTACCATGTCATTATATGCATCACCTACTAATGTAGCAACCATATCGCAATTCGTAGTAAAATGTCGTTTTTTTTTTTGTTTTTTTTTTAACAATGCTCTACATCAACCTCGGATAAGGAAACACATAATACTTACATAAAATTTTCATTCTAAATAATTACTATCCTTTAATAGAAATTATACTAACCATTAATCATCCTTCTTCACAACAATCATATCTTAACTTTTATACATTTAAAAGCAAATCTTTAATTCAAACTAGGGATTTTAATCATAATTGTAAAATTAACTTTGTTCTTAGTACATTTATATATTTAAAAATAAATCCTTAATTCAAATTAGGGACCTTGATCTTCAAAAACAAAAATTCTTAAATATATATATATATATATATATAAACACATAACTTTGTTTCTAATTCTACACCTTCTTTAAAATTAGGAATATTAATATGTGCAACCTATCATATATCTATGTGAATTTTATTGTCAACGTTTAAAAGTCAATCCTTCCTATATATATATATATGAGAATCAACATGAATTATATCCCTCTATACGTATAATGACGACCAACTACATAACAATTTATATATAAAATATTGTTTATTATTTACTTTCATTGTTTTTTTTTATGATATAGATACTTCCCTCTATAATCTAATTGAATCACAAAGTCACCATTATTCTATCTAATAATCAACATACTTTTACTAATATATATAAAAAAAATGATGCTAAGAAGACTTCCCATACATTTCATAAACGTAACTCTATATATGTATAGATAAATGTATGTATATAGATATCCAAAATAACTAAGAGAAACCCTTTTGAATAGCAATTAACAATTCGGTAATTAATTTATTAACCATTAGTTAAGTATCATGTTAATTCTCTCCCTTTTCAACAACATACGTGACTTTTTAAATATAATAAAGACAAGGATTATATTCCAAGTAAGAATTAGTCAATTAATTACAATGTCTTTAAAAAAAAAAAATTATTCATTTTTCTACATATATTAAAAGAGTGACTATTACTTATTACTTAAGAGTAGACGACGGCATTCTAACTCCTTTTCATTTAAGCTAGTTATAAATATGATTTTTTTTATATACTCATAAAAGCAATTTCTATTTGAAATTCTATGACCATCGTGGTAAAATATCCATGCAACTATGCATTCGACCCACCATTTTAAATATACACTAAAAGTACGTTCTTTCTTAGTCATTCCGTTGAAATAAAATACATGACCCCTCCAATAATCATTGGTACACTAAAGTCCGAATTTTTCATCCACTAGACGCTGATCTGGAGGTAGGCGCGCATGAGTTAAGATAATTAAATGTTCAACTACACTTCACAATTATTACAATATCAAGGTGTAAATTAAAGACTCAAGAGCAGTCTTCAACTACTCGACAGATGTAAGGAATAATTCCTTCGCTCCGAGAGAACCGTTTATATCATTAATGGGATTAGATCATACATTAGTCATGAGTATCGTAATGGATTCCAAACTGCAAATGAGTCCACCAGCTAACCCCGATTTCGTGAAACTCTGAGTTTGGTCTATCCGCGAAAAACGATCCGAAGCCCAGACTTCACAGCTCAGCCAATGATTACGGTGATAACAGAGAGTGGTATGATAACAAGAACTCAGCTAACGTAGTGGTGGGATAAATATGAGACATATTTTTTTTTAACTTAACTCCACTCAAAGATTAGAGGTAGATTTGGTGGATGACGATTCAAAAATACAACCAGATCGCACTAGAAACAAGGCTTATCACCTAAATTACGGATTTGAAAAGGAGAAATTCCAGTGCCGAGGTGGGAACAACCCAAGTTTAGGCAGATGGGAATTAATAACAACATGCATTATTATAAAGAGTTTCCACGTATGGAAACAATGCAACCTAATAACATATCCTCCTGAACAGAATTGCGTGACTGTTATTTCACAAATTAAACAGAGACATCAATGGAAACACTGATTCGAATGCATTGGGCGCCAAAAGTTAATTTCAGGTTCAGCTGACAGGGCGGAATGAGTGCAACACATTGTGTCATAACTCCGAGTTATGAAAGCTACTAATCTGGAGTACGGGTCGCAAGTGATAGAGCGGAATGCAAGCACCATGAGCTATAGTGGGTGCTCTTACATAATTTAAGGGACCTTAGAACAAACAGAGTTCTCCAGCGGCCTGCTCAAAGGTTAAGCTATTCCTAAACATGGATCGATCGACCAAGACTGAGTTAAGTTATAATGTAATCATTACAGTAATTCGAATTGCTGAGAAGATTTGACATAAATGCCGAGTTAGGATCACGAGGCTGAAATCCCATTGACTTAAAAAAAATTATACACAGAGATAGAGATAACTCCGGGTGTCAATTAATACCACGATTTGAGGATGAGGATTTGAAGCGTTGCGGCGGGCAGAGAGTAATACAAACACAAAGTAGAGTTAATGGCCGTAATCTATCTATATGAGTTGGAATGGTAGCATTTACCCAACCGATAATTAAAATTTAACATTCCACGCAGGGATCCAAGGGATCCAAGGGATCCAAGTGGTCACATAACTACTAAATGTATCGCTGATAACAGAGGATAGAGGGCAATTCGATTCGTAGCTGCATTTCTGGAAATGTTCACGAAATGGATCTGCACAGAGATCTTTTAAGGTCAATGGAAAATTGGATTATGAATTGGGAAAAACGTCCAAAAAAAAGGTTCAAATCAATTCTTTAAAGAGTAATTGTAAATCGACCATCAGATCTGGAGAACGCCAAAGATTGGAATCGTAGTAAGATCTGGAGATGCACCTCCAACTCCAATAGAGGAGAGAGAGACAGTGTTGAGCGTCTACCAACACACGGAATAAAAGGGAATTTCATTCAACTTATGGATTCTGGAAACGTTTATATTAAGAGAATCGTTACACAGAATATGTATTTATAAATTCAGAAAATCGTTACACAGAATATGTATTTATAAATTATGGAATCGCTAAAGTAAGGGATCGTCCTCAGAGTTGAAAGGTAATTAATTTTGTAATTATGAAATCTGGAGACGCCATGCATTAGAGGTACAGAGATCGGAAATTGGACAGGGAAGAATCTCAATTAAATTTTGAAGAAAACTCAGAAAACTTAAAGATCAAGGTTGCATTTCATGTAATAGAATTTACACAGATTTTGAAGGGCAATTACAACCGTTTTAGGAATTTGGAGACGCGGATGTGAATTGGATTCATATGGGATTTAAAGAAAAAGAAATCACAATCGATTGATGAGAGATCTGGGAAACGTCACTGGATCTGGATCCACACCGGTTTTAAAGAGAAGAATTATAATCGATTTATGAAATCGGTAAGACAACACTGAGATGGGATCCAATAGACTTTAAAAAGACAGGTGACAATCGAATAATGAAACCTGGAAAAACGCCATTGGAACTGGATACACACAGTATTAAATTAATGAAGCACCGCATTCTCCCACCAACCCTGAACGGCTCTGGAGGTTGGACTCATATTCGTAAATTCGATGACAGATTTCTAAGTAACAATGCACAGGATATGTGAAACTACACAAGGTTCACCACAGCTACATAGGATTCAATCATTCGTCCATTGGCAAATACGAATTACAAAATAGTAATTGTTTACTGATCAATTTAAGTGTTATTCCAGATAAGGACATTATATAAATCATTTCTTATAGTGTATGGATCTCTACGGCAGAGGGTGCTCGATATAAATCGTTCCTCTGAGTATATAGATTGTTATAGCAAAGAATTCTCAGATCTGTTCGAATTCAAAATAGAAGAAAACTTATAAAAAATTAATAGTTTACAGATCTGTATTATTCTAAGCAGAAGTAATCTACAGTTCGCTAGAAGTTTTCCCCATAATTACATATTTTCTCTACAATATAATTCGTTCAATCAAAAAAAGGAATCCCCACATTCCAAGTATAATAAGAAACTACTCATCTCAGCAAAATTACATTTAGTAAAAGAATAAATAACATTGGGTTTTAAATAGAACCTGTTGAGAGGTTCGCTCTAGCCGTCAATGCAGGACTTTGTAGGGTTGTCGTCGACCCACTTCAAATTCAAGATTTACCGAAGATCGCTCGGTAGAAATATGAGTCCGGTGCCCTCAAGGCTCGACCGGCTCTGATACCAAATGTAGTACCCCTCCTTTAGGGTCCCCTTGAACTGAACCTGTCAACCCGATCCAGCTGGTCCATTGTTGTCTGCGTCTTCCATAGGATCCCTCCAGTAAAGCTCGTTTAACCATAGGCGAAGCAACTGTTAGCTTCGCCACCCAACCATAGGCTCATGCTTTCAGTCGCATGGCCTCCCCCGAGCTTTGGGTCGTAGAGCTCACAAAAGTATTTCAGAAATTCAGCTTGGGCTTCCCTTCCCACCAGGATTTCTAAGCCAAACCCTTAGATAGCAGCAAGTCTTTGAGGCATTCGAAAATTACGACAATCGTCCAAATTATGGGCCCTTTACCCATTCCCCAAGTCTTCCTTATAAAGGAAAATCTCATGCGACACATGTCGCTTCATGCATAATTAAATATTTTTAATTAATTATTTAATTAAAACACCCACCCATCCAAGTGTCATTTTCTCTAGGAAGTGCACCCACACTCCTAAGTTTGCTCCAGTTTGTCCCCCAGATATTTTAATTAACTCCTAGCTTTTAGTTGACTAGGTGTCTAATCTTAGGATTCTATTTTGCTCCTAAATAATGATTTCTATTATTTTAAATGCTCAACAAAAATAACTATTCATGTGCAAATGCCTAAATTATTTTTATGCATTTGCTAAGTAATGATCTAGAGTTATTCTCATAAGTTTTTATGCAGTTAAATTTAACAATCAAACTCATTAGGATCACGGTGCCGCGCCGTTGGGCTCCTAGTTCCTTAATATTAATTCCTTGACATGGCACCACTCCGTCGGGTCCAGTCATCCATGGTTTCCATTCCTTGGCATGGTACCGCATCGTTGGGTCCTTGCATCCATTCTTTCCGTTCTCGACAGGGTACCACATCGTCGGGCCCTTCTGCCACCATCTTTCCGTTTTGACTTGCTGGAACTCTTGTAGGGATTTTAGGAATCGTTACCATCCATCCTCCGTCTACATGCTATCTAGGGACTAATGGCGCTAAGGAGTGAGTCCGTTCTCACTGCGCGCCCCTCAACTCGTACGTGACCAGCTCCGTCGTGGCCCACCTCGTACGTCCTCACGCATTCCTCTTGAGCAAGCGGATCAATGCTTATCTGCTCATGCGTGGTATTCTTGTCGGAAGTTGACATCGTCGTCGCTTCCCCTGTGTGTGATTTACCCGTACTCTACGACCCTCCATGTTCCTTTGTGTGTCCGTTGGTGAACCGTCTCACTTGTTTCTACACACACTTCTCGCAACAAATTATTAGTAGCACTGTTCTCAACAATCATCATCTGGTTTCTAACTCTAGCATTGTCAAACATTTATGATTTATTCAAACTGCTCATTCATCTTATGAAATATACATTTCGTTGCCAAATACATAATCACCATACAGCTAGTCGTTAAGCATTATCCATCAACATAATTTTCCATAGTCATAGCTAATCGTTTAACATATGCAATTATTCATTTACCTCAACAGTTCAGATACACATACTCAAAAAAATAAGGTCAAAAGGTTATTTAATTAATGTTTCAATCAGCCGGGTCACTCAGCAGGTGCCCTCAATGTCTACACAAGTCTAGGGGCACTACATACACCCCTACTTAATTAGAACTTCGTCCCGAAGTTCAGAATAAAAAAAAAATGGAAAGCTACGATGCATCTCAGTTGCGTCCTCCCAAGTCGCAGAGCTAGGACTGTAATTGTCCTACTGCACTTTGACTTGATCAATCAGGTCTAATCATTAATCAAGATGTAATCAATCAATTATCCCTCTCCACACATAGAATTTAATTCCTTAATTCATTTATCAATTATTGTCGTCATTCACATCTTCAGGTTTTGCTCAATCATTTAAGACATAGCAAGGCTCAAGAGACCACCTTATCAAAGTTGTTCAACCGGTTCACTCGGCAGGTGCCCTTAAGGTCCACAGTCATTTAGGGGCATTACATACACCCCCTCTTAAATAGAACTTCGTCCCGAAGTTAATTTTTGTTCCCGTACTTTCGATGCTAGGATTTTGCCTTTAATTTCCCATTCTCGTCTTCTTGTCATTCTCTTCCATTTTTTTCAAACAATCATGGCCATAAGTACCAGTGGTTCTAATCATTAGTTTTCTAGATCTTCTAGTATGGTTCCAATACATCTTCAGAAACTCAATCAAAATTTCGAGTAATGTAAATCCACTAATTCTTCCAATAACTTTCGATCCCAACCTAGATTTCCTACACCTTCTAGTCATCTGCAAAAGTCTATGATATCCAATTTAAGCTATACTACAATAATAGCCACCCATTAGTTAGCAAATCACCATCAAGCAAGACTCCAAATCCATTTGGTCATCCTTCCCTCCAAGATGAGAAGGTAAACATCATATTCCATCCATCGAAGATGGGTAAGACATGGTCACATTTTTAGCAAATCAAGAGAGAGACCCTCAAATATTCCAAAACCAATTTCCATAAGGTTACTTCCAAAAACCCCTATTAGTGATTTAGTCGAACGTATTAGAATTTAACTCTTAGTCCTTTCTTCAGTAACATTGTCACATACCCCAATTTTATTAAAATAATGTAATTATTTTTAAATATTCCTGAGAACATTATGTTAAATTTAATGCTAAGTAGAAATGGATGACTCAGCAGAGTCTCCAAAAAAAGGAATGTAAAGTCTGAATAATTATTATTAATAAATAAATTATGGAGACAACAGCATGGGAGAGCTGTTAAAAGAGGTTACTGGTCTAACTGGTGGATGGAATTAGGTGGAAGGACAAAAGACAAGTGGCAGCATCCTCAAACACTTCCTGAGTTGCAGGTGGCAACTTCCCTATATTTTGGGGTCATGATTCCCCAAGAAAGTGGAATCTGAGCAGGTGGCTCATTAATGACAGTTAGCCCAACTAAGACCTAGGCAATCTTTTAAATACTACTCAATGAACTGAGCTGGGGGTTCAGCAATTGTTCTAGAGGGAGAATACATTCAGGTGAATGCTATTCAGGAGTCCCATTGAGGAAGTGGGAAAATAGTAAGGAAGTGTTTTGAGCAGGAAGTTGCAGTAACTTGGTTCCAGTATAGCTGTTTTGGCTGAGGGAATTATTGACCGTACTTAGATTCCAGCCAGTTAGACCAGAGCAAGCTCGGGGGTCCTGAGAAGTGCTGTCTGGGCACTCTCCAGGAATTGGTAGGGAGGAACAGCCTCCCATTGCTGTTATTGTCTACCATAGTTACAGGTTCTGTCACTCTTCCTGTTGTTGGTTTAATTTAGTTTCATATGAGATATTCTAGCACAGCTATGTTTTGACTGTTTTCAACTTCAGTAAATCAGTCTCTGTACTTTCTTTAGTATAAATTTCAGAATGCAGATGTTGTAGAAAATTTCTATTTGTATTTAAATGGAGTATTTATCTTATACAGAACCTAGTTGTTACTGTTACAGTTAACAATACCATGTTTATGCATATTCTAGAATTTCTGTTATTTGTTAAATAATAGACAGAAATGTTAAACAGTAGATATTCCAGATTTATAGCTATTAACAATCATAAGAACAAACCTAGATAAATCTTAGTTTTACTTCGAGCTATTTTCCTGTTAGAGTAAGCTACCTGTATATATATATATATTGCACATTTCAGTTAACTTTAGTTTCATGTTATTCTTTTATCGAGTTAACAGATAAACAACACTCATCTTAAGGTATAGTTCTTACTCAGAACATGTTGACAGCTGTTGATTAACTGAAGGGGCAGCTGTGATAATATTTCATTGTTACCAGCTTCCACATCATATTAAACATTTACACAGTAGTCAAGTACAAACACTAGTAACTGTAGATTATTATTTTTCTTCTATCTAGTTTTAGAACACAGTAGTCATGTCATTATAATAGAAATAACAGAATTGTTTTTAAACAAATCAAACATATTAATACAACAGAGAAACAGTCGACGAACGCAACCATCATTGGCTGTTACAAACCATCCTAATGTACACACAGTAATAATATTTAATCATTTTACATGTCTCTCTTGGAGTTTTCTCAAAAACCTACACGGCCGTAGTCATACAATAACTCTACAACAGACTTATGGTATCTTATTACATAGTTCTAGGTTTATATTATTCTACTCACAGTGCTGTTTAATAACAATACAAGAATCGAAAATAAACATTGTTACAATTCATTCCCGGTCGCTATCTGGTTAACAAACTCCATATATATATAGGTTGAACACAAAACAGAACCCCATTTCGCCAGAACAACCCTATGATTATAACTATTACAGGCACAGTCGCTAAACTTTCACCATGTTCTATTTTAACTTTTCCAATAGAATAAAAACGCAGAGAGATAATTTATGGTTTCATTTATAAACAGAGTTATCATCCATTGCACGCATTGAAGAATACATCTATCCATACATTCCAAACACATGCTAATAATTTAACAAAACATAAACACGACCATACCAGGCCCAGTATATATTAAGTATAAATATCATATGGCGAGGTTAAAAACCCCATGCTCAGCCATTACAAAGTACAACAACCGAAACCCTGGCCTCATAAGTCTTGGCCGTGAATGGCCTTCCATAAACTTAACAGGGTTTCAAACCCCAATTCATTTCAAACAAAACAACTTCATACACATGACTGCACCTACAAACATCAGGTCGATAATGACCTCAACACACAGGAGTTGCCCTCCGAGACACAACCCTAACCACTAAAACCAGCAAAGGAAGAGACAGCCGTGGATAACCAGGCTTACCCGGAGGAGCCTGCGTGGGTGACAAAGTCCTGTACACCATCAAGAGCCGCGTGACCTGTTAAATAACAAATGCCGAGGGTTTTAGTTACCACTTTGAATGCAGAGAATAGAATTAGAAACGTAAATATACTTAATGATTAAAAAAAATAAAGACTGTAAACAAAAAAGAGAACTGTGATTTATCTTACCGAGACATGGAGGAAGTTAACAGTGGACCATCGGTAGCTACAAGCTGAACAAACAGAGAAGCCCCATCATCTTCATCAGATGGGTGAGCAAAAGAAACTGTCATAACATTCTTGACAGCCGAGACAAGGTAACAGCTCCCAACGAAACCCTCACGCCGGGATTGAACCAGTCAAGAAGCAAACCCAAAGCCCAATGGCATCAACTCTCTCATAACCTAAAGACATTACCGAAACCCTATCTCATACCCACACCAGCACAGTGACGAACTGTAAATAGCTGGGACTTAAACTTATAAAGAGCAACGAGACCACGAAGCAATAAAACTATAGCAGACGCTATCACCAGAGCCGAGGACATACCCTATTGCCGAATGGAACCTCAAGGCCATAACCACCACACTCTGCACATTGTTACAGTGCCTTCATTACCAAACTCAGACAGGGAGGGTTTCATCCTTAGGACCCGAGCCCGAAGGCAACTACAATAACCTGTAGGGTTTCGATAGCAGCTTATATATCGCCCATCGCATGGAGGAGATTCAACCACGTAGCACACAAGTACATCAACGTAATATGGGTCGAGATTATATAGTTCAAATTGAAATCCAAATCATTATACACCGATTCCAAATCATGTCATATATAAGTCAAACGTATAAGATAACAAATGATATATAATCATTTGGCATATAGTGCATGCCTTGCAATTGAATCGTCGAGAATCCCAAGCACTGGGAATGTATAATCACTACAATGATATAAATAAGAATTAGTCAACATCACATATGGATTATTCCATAACTTAATAGGGTGGATAATACTTTAACATATTCTAGTTACAAATCTTATCCATGGTAAGGGAAAAACATTAGGACTATGACAAAATCAAGTTAATGCACATTTACAATGAAACCAGGGCATAGGTTAATGTCATTAGCATATCACCTTACACGAGATGTTGGTCAACTTCAACCCTAGAGTTTTCTCTATGGCCTAGTATGATAAATACAACCATAACACTATATAGAATATAAAGTTTGCCAATGTATGGAATATTATGATTATTGCACAATCATTATTTATATAAATTAATACCAAGCCATAGATTAATGCCATGGGCATATTACATTTCTATGTTCATATAAGTACCAAGGTAGTCAACCTTCAAATGAAAATACCTCATTATTTAATACTTGAAATGTTACCAAGTCTTTAAGACAATAAATACATTGCCATTATATACTATCATCAGAATTGCTATCAATACTATTGTTAACAGTAACGATATGAAAAATAAACCTCTATTATTAAGATGTTGAAATAGAGCTTCATCTACAGGTTTACATCGTAAAGATAGTTAAAATCAAGGCACCGTCAAGTAACATAAGTTAAACTCTAAGTGGACATTGGACTTCGATGCATAGGATCATATTGAAACAACGCTAGAGGCGTCACCTTCTCAACTCGCATTATCAATGCATGAACAAAACAGTAGTCACCGGTATTAAGTTGACAACAGGTCACATGATGCAAAGACACTGTTACAGCCAAAAATTCTGATATCACAAATGTTTCATTTTAGTTACAACAGTAACATAGCATAATAATCATAAAAACATAATTATAACTGAGACAATGTAAATCTTCGTAACACTTGACGATACTAGCTGAATAAGAAATATCATGACGATCATTAAGTTTTGAAGTATAGGGAGTATTGATGCTCACCAAGTTTAACATACAGTGATCCTTACTTCACTGGCGCACCTGAGAAACAAAAGACGACGTATGCGTTAGCTCGTAAGCTAAGTAAGCCAGTCAACTACGACTAGCTCTTCCCTTGCGGTTCAAAACAAAACAGTCATTAATTACAATCACCGAAATCAAAGTTTTAATAAAACAGAGTCTTTAAACAGTTTATGTTAGTTGTTTAAATTAAAACAATACCAGAAATACTACCTAATTAACATTTATTGTTACGAATAAAAAATTTTAAATTTTTCAGAAATAACGGGTTCTGACATGTGGTATCAGAGCGAGGTTCAGACACTAGGCCTGGATGTGACTCCACTAAACTTCCGCAAACAGCGATCATAAAAGAAGATTTTGTTTTATTTATAAAATACTAACATATATTTCGGTTTCATGTACAGTTACAGAAAAATTCTCTTTTCTGAATTTTTCAGACAGATATGGAAAAACTGGGAGAATATGCTGAGGAGGAATCTCCCAATGCTGGGACAAGACAGATGTCAAAAGAACTTGAGGCAGAAGAAGAAATTGCTCACACCACTGAGCTGATGCAGACTATAAGAGGATTAAAGACAGAAATGGAAATAGTTAAGAAGGATAATGAAAGAATTCTAAAGACTCAGGAACAGCTAAATCAGCTATTGATAGAAAAGTTTCAAACTGACGGAAGGAGCAAACCAGCTGACTCAGAAGAAGTTAATCATCCAAGAGGGTCAAAAAGGACAAAACCAACTAAATCTGACAGCAGTTCCTCATCTGAAGAAAGAAAGGGACAACCCAGTTATCACACTAGCAGTGACAGCAGTGAAGCTGAGATGCACAACCGAAGGAAAAAGTACAGGCCTTATGAAGAGATTTCCGGGGAGTTTAAGAAGATAAAGCCCCCAACTTTCAATGGAGAAACTGAAACTGGAGAAGAGGCAGAATCTTGGTTATCCGGGATGAGAAAATATTTTCAGATCTATAACTACTCAAATCAGCTAAAGGCAAGAATGGCCATCTACAACCTCTCGGGAAAGGCGGATATATGGTGGCAAGACCTGAAAAGGGTCAAAGGGATCAAAGAAAGAGAAGTTAATTGGAGTACCTTTAAAAGGTATTTCAAGAAGAAATTCCTGTCCGAGCAGTATTATGAAGAAAGGGCTAAAGAATTTTATGAACTAAAACTCGGATCTATGACGATGAAGGACTTAAACAGTAAATTTTTAAGTCTGTTGCGTTATGTACCGTATTTTGTCGAAGAGAAACCAAAAATACAGCGGTTTCTTAGTTGCCTGCCTTATCATATCAAGGACAGAATTGAATATGACAACCCCAAAACACTGGAAGAAGCTATGCGCAAGGCAAACTTCTGTTACGAACAGAATAAAAAGAAAGAAGGGATAGCCAGTTGGAAAGCCAAAAAGAACAGCAATCTGATCGAGTACAAGAAAAAGGAATTTGTTCCCCATAAAAATTTCAAGAATGGCAAAAACGGGAACCACTTTAATAGTAAAAGTTTCCAAGGAAACAAAAATGGAGCTGTAAGCCATTCAAACAATTACAAAAACAGCAAAGAGACTCCTAATAACCATGGAAACTACATCAAAAATTTTGAGCGAAAAGAACCTGTCAAGTGCTGGGAATGTAATGGGCCACATTATGCTTCAGTCTGCCCAAACAGAAAGAAACAAGTCAGCAATATTCATACTGTTCAAGACGAAATGACAGTTGGAGATTTTGCAGGAACTATGCCCCGAATCAATGCAGCGTTGGAAAACCGCCAGGCTGACTACCAAACTTCCATGGTGGAAGTAGGAGGTATGATTAACAAAACCCCAGTTACTATATTAATAGATCCCGGTGCTAGTCTTAGTTATATTTCACCTCAGCTGGTAGAAAAATGTAATTTGACTGTTGAAAGGTTTGATAATTCTTGGTCTGTACAATTAGCTACTGGGGCTAAGAAGAAAGTAAACTGCTATGTAAAAGAATGCATCTTAAACATGACGGATTTTAGAACTACAGTTAAACTGAACGTTTTACCACTTGGCTCATATGACATACTTATCGGAATGGACTGGTTGGAACAACATAGGGTCGTTTTAAACTGTTTTGACAAAACTTTTAGGTGTATAAACAGTAGTGGACAGCCTGTAACTGTTAGGGGTATTCCTAGGAAAACAGTAGTTAGGCAAATTTCTGCATTACAACTTAAAAGAGCAGTCAGGAAAGGATGCAAGACCTATGCTGTAACTATTACAGACGAGACAGATAAATTTGAAAACAACCAGAAAACAGTAGAGAACATTCCTGTCGTCAATGAATTTATTGACGTTTTTCCTGAGGAAATTCCAGAATTGCCTCCCAAGAGAGAGCTTGACTTTACCATTGAGCTGGTACCAAGTGTTGTTCCCAGTTCAAAAGCCCCGTATCGTATGAATATCTTGGAGCTTAACGAGTTGAAAACTCAGTTGAAGGAGTTAATAGGTAAGAACTATATCCGACCCAGTGTATCCCCTTGGGGAGCACCAGTGATTTTCGTTAAGAAGAAGGACGGAACTATGCGACTTTGCATAGATTATCGTCAACTAAACAAGATGACGATCAAAAACAGGTATCCGTTACCTCGTATTGATGATCTGTTTGATCAACTACGTGGCGCTACGGTATTCTCTAAGATCGATCTGAGATCGGGTTATCATCAGGTAAGAATTAAAGAAGAAGACATTTTCAAAACAGCCTTTAGAACCAGGTATGGACATTACGAATTTGTCGTAATGCCATTTGGACTTACTAATGCCCCAGCGGTTTTCATGTGCTTAATGAACAACATAATGCACAAGTACTTAGATAAATTTGTGGTTGTATTTATCGACGACATTTTAGTCTATTCTAAGAGCGAGGAGGAGCACAAGGAACACTTACGTATCGTTTTACAAGAACTAAGAGAACAACAACTTTTTGCGAAATTTAGCAAATGTGACTTCTTCAAAGATGAAATCCAGTACTTAGGACATGTAGTCACTAAGGAAGGGATTTCAGTGGATCCCGAAAAGATTCGGGCGATTGAAGAATGGCCAGTACCTAAAGATGTGACGGACGTTAGATCTTTCATGGGAATTACCGGTTACTACCGGAGGTTTATTGAAGGCTTTTCAAAAATATCCAACCCAATCACTTCTTTGCAGAAGAAAGGCAAGAAGTTTGATTGGAATGCGAAATGTGAAGAAAGTTTCAAGAAACTTAAGACTTTATTGACAACTGCACCTATTCTTAGAATAGCGGACCCAAATAAAGATTTCATAGTTTGTACCGACGCTTGTAATGATGGCTTAGGCGGAGTGCTGACTCAAGAAGGACATGTCATTGCTTACGAATCTAGGAAGCTGAAAATCCATGAAAAGAATTATGCCACTTATGACCTAGAATTAGCTGCTGTAATTCATGCTTTAAAGATGTGGCGACACCACCTAATAGGAAGAAAATTTACCTTACTAACAGATAATAAAGGTCTGAAATACCTTTTAGACCAGCCAAATCTAAATGCAAGACAAGCCAGGTGGCTGGCATTCCTAAGTGAATACGATTTTGAAATCCAACACATAAAAGGGAAGGAGAATAAGGTGGCTGATGCCTTGAGTAGGAATGCAAAACTGAATTTTATATCAGCTAGCAGCACTTACACCTCTGATTTAAATGAACAGCTGGCTGAAGGGATAAAATTAGACGAAAATTATCAACATTTACAAATTACAGCCCAAGAACAGCCCACAGAAAGTTTGATAAAAGGGTATAGTTTAAACGAAAACGGATTTTTGCTGTTTAAAGACAGGCTGTATATCCCTAATGCACCTACAGTTAAGCTGTTAATTTTAGACGAAATACATAAAACCCCTTACTCCGGGCACCCTGGCTATCAAAAGACTATCACTATGTTGAGAAAAGAATATTTTTGGCCTAACATGAAATCTGAAACTGCTGAATATCTAGCTAAATGTTTGGACTGCCAACAAGTAAAAACAGAACACCAACATCCAGCTGGATTGCTGCAACCTTTACCTATTCCTAGCTGGAAATGGGAAATAATCAGCCTGGATTTCATTACGGGTTTACCCAAAAATCAACATCAGAATGATTCAATTATGGTAGTGGTAGACAAATTAAGTAAATCAGCACATTTTATTCCTGTTAAAACCACATACAAGGCTGCAAACATAGCAGATATCTTTCTAAAACAGATTTTTCGGTTACACGGTATTCCAAAGGTTATTATATCAGACAGGGATCCTAAATTTACAGGAAATTTTTGGAGATCCTTATTCAAAGGATTAAACACCACTTTAAATTTCAGCACCTCTTTCCATCCTCAGACTGACGGACAAACGGAAAGAGTTAATCAAATATTAGAAGATCTGTTAAGGATGTATGTTAAAGATCAACCAGGTAAGTGGGAGGATTATTTACACTTAGCCGAATTTGCATACAATAACAGCTATCAATCATCAGCTAAGTTTAGTCCTTTTGAGGTTTTGTATGGACGAAAATGCAACACTCCTATCTCTTGGAGTAATCCAGTAGATAGATTAGTGTTAGGACCTGATTTATTGAAAGAAATGGAACAGATTGTGAAACAAGTGCAGGAAAACTTGAAGATTGCCCAGGATCGGCAAAAGAGTCAAGCAGATTTGAAAAGAACTCCTAAAGAGTTCCAGGTAGGTGAACATGTGTTCATCAAGGTAAGACCAAAGAAAAGCTCCCTAAGATTAGGAAGTTGTGCAAAATTAGCACCACGTTACTGTGGTCCATTTGAAATTTTAGCCAGAATTGGTCAAGTTGCTTATCAGTTAGCATTACCGCCAAATTTAAAAGTACACAATGTTTTTCATATCTCTGTTTTGAAAAAGTATATTCATGATGCTACTCATGTTATTGATTGGAACATTGTACAGGTAGAACCAGAAGGGGAAGTTCTGGTAGAACCGGATTGTATCCTCGGGAGGAGGGAAATTACTCTACGGAACCGGATAATTGGACAAGTGAAGGTGCAATGGAAGCACCTTAGTCCTGAAGAATCTACCTGGGAGCTGGAAAGTAAGATGCGGGAAGCATATCCCCATCTATTCCAGCAGGTAGCTGAAGAAGAAGAATAAGTAACATCGAGGACGATGTTACATTTTAAGGGGGTGTGTATGTCACATACCCCAATTTTATTAAAATAATGTAATTATTTTTAAATATTCCTGAGAACATTATGTTAAATTTAATGCTAAGTAGAAATGGATGACTCAGCAGAGTCTCCAAAAAAAGGAATGTAAAGTCTGAATAATTATTATTAATAAATAAATTATGGAGACAACAGCATGGGAGAGCTGTTAAAAGAGGTTACTGGTCTAACTGGTGGATGGAATTAGGTGGAAGGACAAAAGACAAGTGGCAGCATCCTCAAACACTTCCTGAGTTGCAGGTGGCAACTTCCCTATATTTTGGGGTCATGATTCCCCAAGAAAGTGGAATCTGAGCAGGTGGCTCATTAATGACAGTTAGCCCAACTAAGACCTAGGCAATCTTTTAAATACTACTCAATGAACTGAGCTGGGGGTTCAGCAATTGTTCTAGAGGGAGAATACATTCAGGTGAATGCTATTCAGGAGTCCCATTGAGGAAGTGGGAAAATAGTAAGGAAGTGTTTTGAGCAGGAAGTTGCAGTAACTTGGTTCCAGTATAGCTGTTTTGGCTGAGGGAATTATTGACCGTACTTAGATTCCAGCCAGTTAGACCAGAGCAAGCTCGGGGGTCCTGAGAAGTGCTGTCTGGGCACTCTCCAGGAATTGGTAGGGAGGAACAGCCTCCCATTGCTGTTATTGTCTACCATAGTTACAGGTTCTGTCACTCTTCCTGTTGTTGGTTTAATTTAGTTTCATATGAGATATTCTAGCATAGCTATGTTTTGACTGTTTTCAACTTCAGTAAATCAGTCTCTGTACTTTCTTTAGTATAAATTTCAGAATGCAGATGTTGTAGAAAATTTCTATTTGTATTTAAATGGAGTATTTATCTTATACATAACCTAGTTGTTACTGTTACAGTTAACAATACCATGTTTATGCATATTCTAGAATTTCTGTTATTTGTTAAATAATAGACAGAAATGTTAAACAGTAGATATTCCAGATTTATAGCTATTAACAATCATAAGAACAAACCTAGATAAATCTTAGTTTTACTTCGAGCTATTTTCCTGTTAGAGTAAGCTACCTGTATATATATATATATTGCACATTTCAGTTAACTTTAGTTTCATGTTATTCTTTTATCGAGTTAACAGATAAACAACACTCATCTTAAGGTATAGTTCTTACTCAGAACATGTTGACAGCTGTTGATTAACTGAAGGGGCAACTGTGATAATATTTCATTGTTACCAGCTTCCACATCATATTAAACATTTACACAGTAGTCAAGTACAAACACTAGTAACTGTAGATTATTATTTTTCTTCTATCTAGTTTTAGAACACAGTAGTCATGTCATTATAATAGAAATAACAGAATTGTTTTTAAACAAATCAAACATATTAATACAACAGAGAAACAGTCGACGAACGCAACCATCATTGGCTGTTACAAACCATCCTAATGTACACACAGTAATAATATTTAATCATTTTACATGTCTCTCTTGGAGTTTTCTCAAAAACCTACACGGCCGTAGTCATACAATAACTCTACAACAGACTTATGGTATCTTATTACATAGTTCTAGGTTTATATTATTCTACTCACAGTGCTGTTTAATAACAATACAAGAATCGAAAATAAACATTGTTACAATTCATTCCCGGTCGCTATCTGGTTAACAAACTCCATATATATATATAGGTTGAACACAAAACAGAACCCCATTTCGCCAGAACAACCCTATGATTATAACTATTACAGGCACAGTCGCTAAACTTTCACCATGTTCTATTTTAACTTTTCCAATAGAATAAAAACGCAGAGAGATAATTTATGGTTTCATTTATAAACAGAGTTATCATCCATTGCACGCATTGAAGAATACATCTATCCATACATTCCAAACACATGCTAATAATTTAACAAAACATAAACACGACCATACCAGGCCCAGTATATATTAAGTATAAATATCATATGGCGAGGTTAAAAACCCCATGCTCAGCCATTACAAAGTACAACAACCGAAACCCTGGCCTCATAAGTCTTGGCCGTGAATGGCCTTCCATAAACTTAACAGGGTTTCAAACCCCAATTCATTTCAAACAAAACAACTTCATACACATGACTGCACCTACAAACATCAGGTCGATAATGACCTCAACACACAGGAGTTGCCCTCCGAGACACAACCCTAACCACTAAAACCAGCAAAGGAAGAGACAGCCGTGGATAACCAGGCTTACCCGGAGGAGCCTGCGTGGGTGACAAAGTCCTGTACACCATCAAGAGCCGCGTGACCTGTTAAATAACAAATGCCGAGGGTTTTAGTTACCACTTTGAATGCAGAGAATAGAATTAGAAACGTAAATATACTTAATGATTAAAAAAAATAAAGACTGTAAACAAAAAAGAGAACTGTGATTTATCTTACCGAGACATGGAGGAAGTTAACAGTGGACCATCGGTAGCTACAAGCTGAACAAACAGAGAAGCCCCATCATCTTCATCAGATGGGTGAGCAAAAGAAACTGTCATAACATTCTTGACAGCCGAGACAAGGTAACAGCTCCCAACGAAACCCTCACGCCGGGATTGAACCAGTCAAGAAGCAAACCCAAAGCCCAATGGCATCAACTCTCTCATAACCTAAAGACATTACCGAAACCCTATCTCATACCCACACCAGCACAGTGACGAACTGTAAATAGCTGGGACTTAAACTTATAAAGAGCAACGAGACCACGAAGCAATAAAACTATAGCAGACGCTATCACCAGAGCCGAGGACATACCCTATTGCCGAATGGAACCTCAAGGCCATAACCACCACACTCTGCACATTGTTACAGTGCCTTCATTACCAAACTCAGACAGGGAGGGTTTCATCCTTAGGACCCGAGCCCGAAGGCAACTACAATAACCTGTAGGGTTTCGATAGCAGCTTATATATCGCCCATCGCATGGAGGAGATTCAACCACGTAGCACACAAGTACATCAACGTAATATGGGTCGAGATTATATAGTTCAAATTGAAATCCAAATCATTATACACCGATTCCAAATCATGTCATATATAAGTCAAACGTATAAGATAACAAATGATATATAATCATTTGGCATATAGTGCATGCCTTGCAATTGAATCGTCGAGAATCCCAAGCACTGGGAATGTATAATCACTACAATGATATAAATAAGAATTAGTCAACATCACATATGGATTATTCCATAACTTAATAGGGTGGATAATACTTTAACATATTCTAGTTACAAATCTTATCCATGGTAAGGGAAAAACATTAGGACTATGACAAAATCAAGTTAATGCACATTTACAATGAAACCAGGGCATAGGTTAATGTCATTAGCATATCACCTTACACGAGATGTTGGTCAACTTCAACCCTAGAGTTTTCTCTATGGCCTAGTATGATAAATACAACCATAACACTATATAGAATATAAAGTTTGCCAATGTATGGAATATTATGATTATTGCACAATCATTATTTATATAAATTAATACCAAGCCATAGATTAATGCCATGGGCATATTACATTTCTATGTTCATATAAGTACCAAGGTAGTCAACCTTCAAATGAAAATACCTCGTTATTTAATACTTGAAATGTTACCAAGTCTTTAAGACAATAAATACATTGCCATTATATACTATCATCAGAATTGCTATCAATACTATTGTTAACAGTAACGATATGAAAAATAAACCTCTATTATTAAGATGTTGAAATAGAGCTTCATCTACAGGTTTACATCGTAAAGATAGTTAAAATCAAGGCACCGTCAAGTAACATAAGTTAAACTCTAAGTGGACATTGGACTTCGATGCATAGGATCATATTGAAACAACGCTAGAGGCGTCACCTTCTCAACTCGCATTATCAATGCATGAACAAAACAGTAGTCACCGGTATTAAGTTGACAACAGGTCACATGATGCAAAGACACTGTTACAGCCAAAAATTCTGATATCACAAATGTTTCATTTTAGTTACAACAGTAACATAGCATAATAATCATAAAAACATAATTATAACTGAGACAATGTAAATCTTCGTAACACTTGACGATACTAGCTGAATAAGAAATATCATGACGATCATTAAGTTTTGAAGTATAGGGAGTATTGATGCTCACCAAGTTTAACATACAGTGATCCTTACTTCACTGGCGCACCTGAGAAACAAAAGACGACGTATGCGTTAGCTCGTAAGCTAAGTAAGCCAGTCAACTACGACTAGCTCTTCCCTTGCGGTTCAAAACAAAACAGTCATTAATTACAATCACCGAAATCAAAGTTTTAATAAAACAGAGTCTTTAAACAGTTTATGTTAGTTGTTTAAATTAAAACAATACCAGAAATACTACCTAATTAACATTTATTGTTACGAATAAAAAATTTTAAATTTTTCAGAAATAACGGGTTCTGACAAACATCATGTCTAAATCAATGAGCTTATCACACCCTTACCTCATTTCATCATTTCCGTTGTCATAGGACTACTTCGATAGACTCATCAAGTCGCACTATGTGTGTTTTCTCAACTTCATCGAGTTCCATCTCGAGGGCTAGTTGTCGTTTCATCAAGTTTGATTATGACCTAAGGTTAGCTTCAATGCGTTTGGTTATTATTCTAATCGTCTCCATACTTCCTTTTACGAAACATTGTCTTCATTTGACCATTTCGATACCATGGTTGAACTTCAAGTTCATAGTCCTGATTTTTCGTAAATGTTTTTGTCATAATGCAAAATGCATGTCATTCAGTTCAGCTCATCATACCGATCACATTGATATCTCGTTTTCAAATTTTAAGTTTGTTTCGCTCCCTCGACAATCTCTTAAAGTATCGTCAATCTGAGTATCTCGGTGTCTTGTTAGTCAAAATTTATCATTTTCTCGTCATTTAATAAATCCACCAATATATTCGTCCACTTGTCTTGTTATCGTGGTTATGTAGGAAAAGTTTAAAATGTCCTATCGTAGATTCATGCTTTCCTTTACTTTTCACAAGGTCCTTCGATCTCAAGCAACATGCACAAAAGTTTCTTGTAATGCGTCTAATAAATCTCCTCTTAGTTCTAGTCATCACTAATTAATTTATAGTAGAAAATATATACCGTTTCGTCATATTTGCTTACAACTGTCCCCTTGGTAGGTATTCCAAATTACATTTCATCATTACCATGTCATTATATGCATCACCTACTAATGTAGCAACCATATCGCAATTCGTAGTAAAATGTCGTTTTTTTTTTTTTTTTTTTTTTAACAATGCTCTACATCAACCTCGGATAAGGAAACACATAATACTTACATAAAATTTTCATTCTAAATAATTACTATCCTTTAATAGAAATTATACTAACCATTAATCATCCTTCTTCACAACAATCATATCTTAACTTTTATACATTTAAAAGCAAATCTTTAATTCAAACTAGGGATTTTAATCATAATTGTAAAATTAACTTTGTTCTTAGTACATTTATATATTTAAAAATAAATCCTTAATTCAAATTAGGGACCTTGATCTTCAAAAACAAAAATTCTTAAATATATATATATATATATATATATAAACACATAACTTTGTTTCTAATTCTACACCTTCTTTAAAATTAGGAATATTAATATGTGCAACCTCTCATATATCTATGTGAATTTTATTGTCAACGTTTAAAAGTCAATCCTTCCTATATATATATATATGAGAATCAACATGAATTATATCCCTCTATACGTATAATAACGACCAACTACATAACAATTTATATATAAAATATTGTTTATTATTTACTTTCATTGTTTTTTTTTATGATATAGATACTTCCCTCTATAATCTAATTGAATCACAAAGTCACCATTATTCTATCTAATAATCAACATACTTTTACTAATATATATAAAAAAAATGATGCTAAGAAGACTTCCCATACATTTCATAAACGTAACTCTATATATGTATAGATAAATGTATGTATATAGATATCCAAAATAACTAAGAGAAACCCTTTTGAATAGCAATTAACAATTCGGTAATTAATTTATTAACCATTAGTTAAGTATCATGTTAATTCTCTCCCTTTTCAACAACATACGTGACTTTTTAAATATAATAAAGACAAGGATTATATTCCAAGTAAGAATTAGTCAATTAATTACAATGTCTTTAAAAAAAAAAAATTATTCATTTTTCTACATATATTAAAAGAGTGACTATTACTTATTACTTAAGAGTAGACGACGGCATTCTAACTCCTTTTCATTTAAGCTAGTTATAAATATGATTTTTTTTATATACTCATAAAAGCAATTTCTATTTGAAATTCTATGACCATCGTGGTAAAATATCCATGCAACTATGCATTCGACCCACCATTTTAAATATACACTAAAAGTACGTTCTTTCTTAGTCATTCCGTTGAAATAAAATACATGACCCCTCCAATAATCATTGGTACACTAAAGTCCGAATTTTTCATCCACTAGACGCTGATCTGGAGGTAGGCGCGCATGAGTTAAGATAATTAAATGTTCAACTACACTTCACAATTATTACAATATCAAGGTGTAAATTAAAGACTCAAGAGCAGTCTTCAACTACTCGACAGATGTAAGGAATAATTCCTTCGCTCCGAGAGAACCGTTTATATCATTAATGGGATTAGATCATACATTAGTCATGAGTATCGTAATGGATTCCAAACTGCAAATGAGTCCACCAGCTAACCCCGATTTCGTGAAACTCTGAGTTTGGTCTATCCGCGAAAAACGATCCGAAGCCCAGACTTCACAGCTCAGCCAATGATTACGGTGATAACAGAGAGTGGTATGATAACAAGAACTCAGCTAACGTAGTGGTGGGATAAATATGAGACATATTTTTTTTTAACTTAACTCCACTCAAAGATTAGAGGTAGATTTGGTGGATGACGATTCAAAAATACAACCAGATCGCACTAGAAACAAGGCTTATCACCTAAATTACGGATTTGAAAAGGAGAAATTCCAGTGCCGAGGTGGGAACAACCCAAGTTTAGGCAGATGGGAATTAATAACAACATGCATTATTATAAAGAGTTTCCACGTATGGAAACAATGCAACCTAATAACATATCCTCCTGAACAGAATTGCGTGACTGTTATTTCACAAATTAAACAGAGACATCAATGGAAACACTGATTCGAATGCATTGGGCGCCAAAAGTTAATTTCAGGTTCAGCTGACAGGGCGGAATGAGTGCAACACATTGTGTCATAACTCCGAGTTATGAAAGCTACTAATCTGGAGTACGGGTCGCAAGTGATAGAGCGGAATGCAAGCACCGTGAGCTATAGTGGGTGCTCTTACATAATTTAAGGGACCTTAGAACAAACAGAGTTCTCCAGCGGCCTGCTCAAAGGTTAAGCTATTCCTAAACATGGATCGATCGACCAAGACTGAGTTAAGTTATAATGTAATCATTACAGTAATTCGAATTGCTGAGAAGATTTGACATAAATGCCGAGTTAGGATCACGAGGCTGAAATCCCATTGACTTAAAAAAAATTATACACAGAGATAGAGATAACTCCGGGTGTCAATTAATACCACGATTTGAGGATGAGGATTTGAAGCGTTGCGGCGGGCAGAGAGTAATACAAACACAAAGTAGAGTTAATGGCCGTAATCTATCTATATGAGTTGGAATGGTAGCATTTACCCAACCGATAATTAAAATTTAACATTCCACGCAGGGATCCAAGGGATCCAAGGGATCCAAGTGGTCACATAACTACTAAATGTATCGCTGATAACAGAGGATAGAGGGCAATTCGATTCGTAGCTGCATTTCTGGAAATGTTCACGAAATGGATCTGCACAGAGATCTTTTAAGGTCAATGGAAAATTGGATTATGAATTGGGAAAAACGTCCAAAAAAAAGGTTCAAATCAATTCTTTAAAGAGTAATTGTAAATCGACCATCAGATCTGGAGAACGCCAAAGATTGGAATCGTAGTAAGATCTGGAGATGCACCTCCAACTCCAATAGAGGAGAGAGAGACAGTGTTGAGCGTCTACCAACACACGGAATAAAAGGGAATTTCATTCAACTTATGGATTCTGGAAACGTTTATATTAAGAGAATCGTTACACAGAATATGTATTTATAAATTCAGAAAATCGTTACACAGAATATGTATTTATAAATTATGGAATCGCTAAAGTAAGGGATCGTCCTCAGAGTTGGAAGGTAATTAATTTTGTAATTATGAAATCTGGAGACGCCATGCATTAGAGGTACAGAGATCGGAAATTGGACAGGGCAGAATCTCAATTAAATTTTGAAGAAAACTCAGAAAACTTAAAGATCAAGGTTGCATTTCATGTAATAGAATTTACACAGATTTTGAATGGCAATTACAACCGTTTTAGGAATTTGGAGACGCGGATGTGAATTGGATTCATATGGGATTTAAAGAAAAAGAAATCATAATCGATTGATGAGAGATCTGGGAAACGTCACTGGATCTGGATCCACACCGGTTTTAAAGAGAAGAATTATAATCGATTTATGAAATCGGTAAGACAACACTGAGATGGGATCCAATAGACTTTAAAAAGACAGGTGACAATCGAATAATGAAACCTGGAAAAACGCCATTGGAACTGGATACACACAGTATTAAATTAATGAAGCACCGCATTCTCCCACCAACCCTGAACGGCTCTGGAGGTTGGACTCATATTCGTAAATTCGATGACAGATTTCTAAGTAACAATGCACAGGATATGTGAAACTACACAAGGTTCACCACAGCTACATAGGATTCAATCATTCGTCCATTGGCAAATACGAATTACAAAATAGTAATTGTTTACTGATCAATTTAAGTGTTATTCCAGATAAGGACATTATATAAATCATTTCTTATAGTGTATGGATCTCTACGGCAGAGGGTGCTCGATATAAATCGTTCCTCTGAGTATATAGATTGTTATAGCAAAGAATTCTCAGATCTGTTCGAATTCAAAATAGAAGAAAACTTATAAAAAATTAATAGTTTACAGATCTGTATTATTCTAAGCAGAAGTAATCTATAGTTCGCTAGAAGTTTTCCCCATAATTACATATTTTCTCTACAATATAATTCGTTCAATCAAAAAAAGGAATCCCCACATTCCAAGTATAATAAGAAACTACTCATCTCAGCAAAATTACATTTAGTAAAAGAATAAATAACATTGGGTTTTAAATAGAACCTGTTGAGAGGTTCGCTCTAGCCGTCAATGCAGGACTTTGTAGGGTTGCCGTCGACCCACTTCAAATTCAAGATTTACCGAAGATCGCTCGGTAGAAATATGAGTCCGGTGCCCTGAAGGCTCGACCGGCTCTGATACCAAATGTAGTACCCCTCCTTTAGGGTCCCCTTGAACTGAACCTGTCAACCCGATCCAGCTGGTCCATTGTTGTCTGCGTCTTCCATAGGATCCCTCCAGTAAAGCTCGGTTAACCATAGGCGAAGCAACCGTTAGCTTCGCCACCCAACCATAGGCTCATGCTTTCAGTCGCATGGCCTCCCCCGAGCTTTGGGTCGTAGAGCTCACAAAAGTATTTCAGAAATTCAGCTTGGGCTTCCCTTCCCACCAGGATTTCTAAGCCAAACCCTTAGATAGCAGCAAGTCTTTGAGGCATTCGAAAATTACGACAATCGTCCAAATTATGGGCCCTTTACCCATTCCCCAAGTCTTCCTTATAAAGGAAAATCTCATGCGACACATGTCGCTTCATGCATAATTAAATATTTTTAATTAATTATTTAATTAAAACACCCACCCATCCAAGTGTCATTTTCTCTAGGAAGTGCACCCACACTCCTAAGTTTGCTCCAGTTTGTCCCCCAGATATTTTAATTAACTCCTAGCTTTTAGTTGACTAGGTGTCTAATCTTAGGATTCTATTTTGCTCCTAAATAATGATTTCTATTATTTTAAATGCTCAACAAAAATAACTATTCATGTGCAAATGCCTAAATTATTTTTATGCATTTGCTAAGTAATGATCTAGAGTTATTCTCATAAGTTTTTATGCAGTTAAATTTAACAATCAAACTCATTAGGATCACGGTGCCGCGCCGTTGGGCTCCTAGTTCCTTAATATTAATTCCTTGACATGGCACCACTCCGTCGGGTCCAGTCATCCATGGTTTCCATTCCTTGGCATGGTACCGCATCGTTGGGTCCTTGCATCCATTCTTTCCGTTCTCGACAGGGTACCACATCGTCGGGCCCTTCTGCCACCATCTTTCCGTTTTGACTTGCTGGAACTCTTGTAGGGATTTTAGGAATCGTTACCATCCATCCTCCGTCTACATGCTATCTAGGGACTAATGGCGCTAAGGAGTGAGTCCGTTCTCACTGCGCGCCCCTCAACTCGTACGTGACCAGCTCCGTCGTGGCCCACCTCGTACGTCCTCACGCATTCCTCTTGAGCAAGCGGATCAATGCTTATCTGCTCATGCGTGGTATTCTTGTCGGAAGTTGACATCGTCGTCGCTTCCCCTGTGTGTGATTTACCCGTCCTCTACGACCCTCCATGTTCCTTTGTGTGTCCGTTGGTGAACCGTCTCACTTGTTTCTACACACACTTCTCGCAACAAATTATTAGTAGCACTGTTCTCAACAATCATCATCTGGTTTCTAACTCTAGCATTGTCAAACATTTATGATTTATTCAAACTGCTCATTCATCTTATGAAATATACATTTCGTTGCCAAATACATAATCACCATACAGCTAGTCGTTAAGCATTATCCATCAACATAATTTTCCATAGTCATAGCTAATCGTTTAACATATGCAATTATTCATTTACCTCAACAGTTCAGATACACATACTCAAAAAAATAAGGTCAAAAGGTTATTTAATTAATGTTTCAATCAGCCGGGTCACTCAGCAGGTGCCCTCAATGTCTACACAAGTCTAGGGGCACTACAATAACAAGCAATATTAAGAGAGAAAAAAGAGTGGAGAAAGCAAGCTTAGCATATACATAATGTGGACTAATTGTCATTGATTATATTTGGACATGTATCATGCTTTTTTTTATTATTTTATTGTATGTTATATATATGATATAAAAGTTTATTAATTTTATCATGTAAATTCAAAGTCAAGTTTTAAAGCTCCAAGTCAAAAGTAGGGAAATTTTTAGGGACGAAATTTCGCCAATTTGTTATTTTTGGGGCCTTTTTTCAAAAAATAAATTCGCTATTTAGTCATTTTTAGTCTCTAATATCGCCTATATTTACATAAAATGTGTTTTTTTATCATAATATTCGCCAAAATTTACAAGTTTTAGTAGTAAATTGTATGTTTCATATTTAATATTTGCCTACCAATCTATATATTTTTTTTTTAATCCAAAATAATCGCTTAGAATACTACACTTATGCATAATTTTATAACCCTTAAAAAATACCCTGATCAAAAGGATTGAATAAGTTATAAAGAGGCCATATGTCATGCACAACTTATTGAATTGTTTTCCAAACCACCGTGATTATAAAAAATGTGTTTACTTTAAGCTTACAAAGTGTGGGATAATGTTTTTTTTTAAACATTTCTCTCCCTACTTATCGAGAAGGAAGAGCTCAGCGAATCAAATTCAATAGATCTTGAGAAATACGTAGGGAGAAGCATATTATGTGATTTTTTCAAAGCCCGATGATGAGAGCAAATATATCTGTCCTTGCAAGTTCATAACGGTCCTTGCACATTTTGCTCTATCGCATAGCATTTCTAATGTTAATTAGAAATTTCTGAAGAAAAAAAAAATGGAATGTAATTTATATTTTTAAACATTGCATAATCCAACTTAACTTATGTTTTTTAAACCAATTTACTTATGTTTTTTAAGCAAGTTTGTAGTTGGATTTTTTTTAATGTTTTGGATATGGATTATTTATGGATTTGTATTAAGGTGGACTTATGCTAATATACACTTTAACCATTTCCATATCATATTTTGAAGAAAAAGAAAGTCATTATTAGTAACTAATCAATAAAGGTTTGATTAATTGAAATTCAATATTTGGCTGAAATTATAGGAAAGCAATGTAAGTTGATTTTCACCAATGTTGTTAGGCATTTGGTTAGTTTTGTGTCAATAGGTTTTTGGTTTAAATTCCCCTAATATGTTGACAAGTTTATTACAGATATCTTTTGTGAATGGTCTCTTTAAAACAATACTTCTCACTTGTGTATATCCAATCGAACGAACAACCTTCATGAAGCTTTTTGTCATGGATCTTGGAGGTCGCGGGTTCAATTCTCGCCACCTCACACATTCTTTAACGATAATTCAACATAACTCAAAATAAGAAGGTTGGAGGAGGGATTAGATGAATTTGGATTACTGATGGACAATTGGGTTTCTTAATGAAGGAGTACGTTACTCCCTAGGTTAGATAGGGTTTTCTAGATGAAGGTGTACGATATTCCCTAGGAAAGTGCACCAACACATGGATTAGGAGATCGCCTTACTAGAGAAGGTGTACGGTAATCCTTGGTCAAGTGTCATTTGCCTCTTTAGGAAGGGTTTTGTTTCTTTTATGTCATGTCTTTCCTCGGGGAAGGTTTGTACATTAATTCCTCCTCAAAATAAACAAGCAAGGAGAGAGTTGATGGATCAACTATTGGAGTAATCGACTCTTCAATTCTCCTTCTAACTGAGGTTTATCCTTCTGTAACGATTGTTTCTCCTACTATAGAACACGGACAGGGAATGAGGTATGAGGATGGTGGAGCCAAGAAGCGGAAAAATATCATTAAGAGGAGGAATGGTGTAAATCTAACGGTGGGGGAGGACTTATGGGTGGAGTCCATAATGGAGTATGCAGGAAAAACCTTAATTGGAAGGTTATATGGGGTTAGGGTTAAGGAGGATAGTCTGCGGGAATGGCTGAAGGTATATTGGATTCTGGTTCGGGATTATATCCCTGAGTTTTTCACTATGACGTGAGGATGGCTTGGCTTTAAACTGAGGCGGGATGAGGATGCGGTGAAGGTTTTGAAGGAGGTATGGCTTTGGGGGAAGACCTACCTGAATCTGAAACTTTGGAATCCTTGCTTTGACCCTATAAGGGAGGTCAATAGCAAGCTCCAGTTTGGGTAAAAATATCGGGCCTTCCTTTGGAACTCTAGAATGATTCCCTTCTCGTGGCAGTGGCAAACCAAATTGGAAATACTGTCTTGGTATTCCAGTCCTACAAATATCAGGTACATCGAACGGTGGCTAAGTTTTTAGTAGCAGTGGATCTCTCCATCGGGCTCCCAGAGGTTATTGAAATCGAATTGGGAGATTTAAGGTTGAGCCAAATGTTGGACTATGTGAATTTACCCTTCAAATGCGGGAGGTGTCATGCTTATGGTCACGTACTTAAGGAATGTGCCCTTACTTTCCATAAAAAAGTCTGGAGAGGAGCTCTACCGGATCCCTTACAAAAAAATTTCCTACACCATCTTGAGGACCAGTACATTATTGATATTAAACCTAACGAGAAAAAACCTACTTGGTATAATAAAAGGGATGGAACAGCATCTATATCTAAAATGTTAGACATATTTCTTTGTGCAGGGGATCTCCTAAGGAAAGTTGAGAGGGGTAGATCTTGGAGAGTCACAGGAGGTGGCTCGAATCATTTTTCAATTATCTATCAATTTGAAAAAGGGGATCCTAAACTGAGGTAACCTTTCAAGTTTAATCCTCATTGCTAATGTGTGAATATTACACTCAAATTATCAAGGTAAACTAGAAACATTATGATGCAACCCTGAATTTGTCAAGCATTTTTCAGTTCGTTAACTCGTTGAAGGCTATGAAATCTCTTTCAGTGGAATGGTCGATAAACCAGCGAAAAAGTAGGGATTCTAGACTTAAATGGACGGAAGTCCGAATTAATAAAAATTATGAGGAATTCCATGGATTTTTTAGCAATGAAGAGATTCAGGCTCTTGTGATTCTAGAGGAAAGAAGGAATACTATTCTGAAGGAAAGAGTTGCCGAATAAAGGATGAAAAGCATAACCGTGTGGTTAACCCTAGGCGATGAAAACAATGCTTATTTTCACAATATGGTTAGCCATAGGAAGAGGATAAATACTATTTGGGAATTGTCTAAAGGTCCAGGGGAGACGTTTAGAGGTTTTGGGCAGTTGTCTAGTGAAGGAGTAAATTTTTTCGAAGAGATTTATACAGAGCCTATTTTAAATAATCTCCCTTGTATTGTTCAAATAGTGTCAAGTGTTTCTCATTGGATCAAGGAGGAATATAATCTCAAATTGTTTCCACCTGTTACTATGGAGGAATTGCAGACCACACTAAAGAAATCAAAAAATGAAAGGATCCCGAGGTCGGATGGTTGGACATCGGATTTCTTTCAAGCCTTTTTCGACCTCCTGGGAGAAGATCTACTGAGAGTTATTGAGCACAACAAGATTTCAAGTAAGATTCCCTCCTGCATTAACTCTACTTGTATTTTTCTTATTCTTAAGGTGGACTCTCCGGTGTCTTTTGGGGACTTTCGCCCAATTTCCCTTTGCAACTCTTTGTATAAATTAATCTCCAAGATTATAGCCAAAAGAATAAAACCTTTCCTGGCTACGTTTATTACTCTGGAGCAGTTTGGTTTCTTAGCAGATCGCAACATTCATGAACCTGTTGGCAGTGCTCAGGAGTGCCTTCACTCGATTAAGAGCAAGAAAAGCTCAGCAAAGTTGCTGAAAATCGATCTTTCAAAGTATACGATAGAACATGTTGGATGTATATCAGGCTGGTGTTGATTCAAACAAGTTTCTCCTTATCATTTGTAAACTGTATTTGGTCCTGCATTTCGACTGTTAATTTTGCTCTTCTGATTAACGGAGCGGCTTCAAAGTTCTTCACTCCCTCAACAGGCTTACGAAATGGGTTCCCCCTGTCACCTTATCTCTTTCTCTTAGTTACGGATGGTCTTAGTACATTGTTGAATGAGGCTCTTGGAAGCAATAGGATATAGGGTATCGGTTTTGGAGAGGTCACGGTAACTCACATACGCTTCATGGATGACGCACTTTTCTTCTTGGGAAACTCAGTAGAAGAGAATCGAGCTGTCAAAGATATGTTATGGATCTTTAGTGCAGCTACAAGGATGGCTCTCAACCTGGATAAATCGACATGTTATTACAACGAACTGGAGGAAGAAGACTTGCAATATTTCCAGGCAATATTTCCCATGGAGCAATTACCTCTGAGCGAGGGTTTAAAATACTTGGGCTTTCACCTGAAACATAATCACTATTGCCTCTCGGATTGGAATTGGCTTCTTGCAAAAGTTGAAAGGCGTATTAATTTACGGTGTAACAAGTTCTTATCCAGAGGAAGGAAATCCATGTTGATCCAAGGAGTCTTAAATGCCATTCCAGTATATTGGATGATTATAGCAAAAAATCCCAGAGGAATACTGAATACTTTAAGGAAATTATTTTTCATATTTTTGTGGAATGGGAAATCAGACAAAGGGATGCATTGGTCCTCCTGGACATCGATAGAAAAACCTAAAGGGGAGGGTGGGTGGGGACTAAAGGAGCTCCATACTTTGGCTCTGCACTAGCAGCAAAATCAACATGGAAATTTATTGCCAAAGAGGAGAAGTGGTAGTCAATCCTTAAGCAGGAATATTTGGGCAATTTGTCAATTTTCGAATGGATCAGGGATCCCTATAAATCCTGTAGGGGAGGTTCTTTGCTTTTGAATGCAATTGTGGGGGATTTCCCTACAATAGGTGACTATCTGGCCTAGGAAGTATGCAACGACATAAACGTAAAAATTGGAAAGGACAAACTGGTCCGTGTAAAAGGTTTGGTTGATATTCCCATAGAAATCATTAATTTTCTTGCAGCTCAGGGTATCTCATTTTTAGCCGATGTCGCTCAAAGAGGAAGGGGGGACTGTTTATTGAAAATGTGGAGTTCGGTGGAAGATCTGGATTTACTAGTGCAGTTAACAGAACATTGGAAGAGTTGGACTACAACCTTGTCAAAAGGTTTTATATGCTTATCAAATAACCTAGACCTATTAAAGTGGAATGGAAATGAAGATGAAGGAACATTCACAATGAAAATGACCTGTAAATTGATCTGGAAGGGTCGTATCCCAGTTAGAATATGGTGGTGGAAGTCTCTTTGGAAAACATCGACTCCACACAAGTGTAAAATCCTAATGTAGCTTATTCTGAACAGTAAGATTCTGACTTGGGACGGCTTGAGAAAATGAAATTTCCATGGTCCTAGCTAGTGCAGTCTTTGCAGAAATGAAGATGGGACTTTAGAACATCTTTTCCTTGCCTGTCCTTTCTCTAAACAATTTTGGAGCAGTATGGGGTCTCTCTTGGTTTGATATCTTCATGGGAAGCCGAATCGTTTGAAACAAATTTAAAATCCTGGTTTGTTTCTCCATAACTGAAACCTTTGAGATGTATTCCTCTTTTGGTGGTGTGGTACATATGGATAGTCAGGAACGCTACAATTTTTTAGGACAACCTTTATCCAACCTTTTTTGTATTAGCACGGGTTCTGTCAACATATAGTCTCTTCACAAATTAGGAAAGCAAGCCAAAGGACATAATTTGGAAATAAATAAATAATGGAGAGGAAGAAACCGTGGGTTTTTTCGATGGAGCATGCGCGAAAAAGACAAGAACCTGTGGTCTTGTTGGATTTTTGAGACTTTCAAATTCCTACATAACTTTCAATGCTAATGGGGGACCTGGAACAAACAACCGAGCTAAGGGCTTAGCTCTGAGAATGTTGTTACAGCTTGCTTTGAAGGAAGTGTGGAGGAATAAGTGACTACTATCAAGATTTTTGGGGACTCGAAACTTTGGATCAATCATATGAGAAAGGATTACAGCATTAGAAATCTTAACCTTAAAAATATTGGGCAAAACCTGGACCGTATAGCTTCCTCTTTCTGCAAAATTACTTTTCAACATGTTTACAGGGAACAAAATAAGGAAGCAGATGCTTTATCAAAAGAAGGGCTGGAAAATGAAGTTGGAGTGTGTCTGATCACTACTGATAGAAATGGCCTACAGGAACACAAGAGAAAGATACTAGACTAATGGCCATAAGGTTGATCAAGAATCATCTTTTTGTTACTATGAAAAAAACAAGTTTTTTTGTATTTTGTGAATACTGTCAAGAGCAAAGATTGTGAAAAATATACTATTTTACGATTTGGAAGAATGAAAGCTTGAAAGCTAAAGAATGTATGGCATATGCAAAATACTTTTTGTACAAAGGCACCTGTGGAATGTATTCTCCCTTTTCGCTATGAATGAGAAGAGTATGATTTTCTTCTGTGGAAAAAAAAATCTTTTGTGAATGGGGAAGTATCCCTTTAGTTTCTATGTTAAAAAAAAATAGAATAATAAAAATATAAAATGATACAAGAAATACATATAATTGAATGATAAAATGTGAAACAAGCATGAAATCTTTAATCTTTGGACATGATATATAGATATATATGATGGTGATGTTGCATAAAATTATTCAGAAGTGGACCATAAATTTTTTATGCCATAATTAATGATGAATTCAATTTTCTTAAAATGATAATTCGAATTAAAGTTGCATTGATGTTATATTTAGATATCAAAAGATTAGAGCATTTATAAAGAAAATTTCAATTCTGAACTATGCATTGAAAATTTGAAAATGAAATTTATCATATTTGAATATACAAATACCCCAATACTTTATAAGTATTTTAATATCCTTCTATATTAATATTATTTTAAAATTCTCTACTTTAGACTTTAAAAATGTTAGAAGTACCACATGTCCAAAGTCCGAGGCCCTCATTGTGAAGTTTGCACTTTGGTTTGTGGTATATCAAAGTGAAAGCATGACCTTCTTGGCATCTATGTACTTAAGTACCAACATTACTTTTAAATGATATAAAAACCACATAAAACAATGTATCTAGCAATAATTTTTTAACTAAAATTAAATATATTTTTATTTTATTAGCATGAAATACCAAAATACCATAGGTTAACTATATTATTAAGAAATAAACATTTCTATAAAAATATAAATCATATCCAATCATATCCAATTTACATCTGCAAGCATAAAACTATAATAATGTGTCAAATTTTACATCTACATATGGCTAATTACACACATACCTTTATTTCCTCCTAGAGTTGGTGGTGTAAGGTTATACACAATATTTATGTGATACTTAGTTGTACAAGTGCCATAAATTTTTTAACATTGTGAAGTATTTCAATAATATTTTTACTATATTTTTATTATTTTTGTTCTATAATAATTATTTTTTATTTATGTTTTTAGGTGATTATAATAATAATAATTGTTCTACAAGATGTTGTTAAGGTATTTCAAGTCCAAATTATTGAAATTGTTCTAAATGTCTTGATTAAAGCATAGTTATTTTTGCTAGGGAATGATTTTTTTAAAGATGTATTTTACATCCCAAGTGAGTGAGACATTTTCAACATATGTTTAATTTATTAAATTAATATAAAAATATTATATAAAGTGGTAGTTAAAATTTAAAAATTTATATATTAAATTTCCAAAACATAAATATTATTACTAAATAAACTTATATTAAATTTTAAGCATCATGTTGAATTTATAAAATTAAGTGTAGTTATTGGAAAAGTGTAATTAGATATATCTAGAATTATTTGTCATACATGTAACATTAATAAATTAAGTAGAAAAAAAGTAACATTAATAAATTAAGTAGAAAAAAAGTAACATTAATAAATTAACATTGGAAAAAAAAAATGGAAAAAAAAAACATTATAATAAAATAAATCTATCATATTTTTGGAATCTAACACATAATAGATATAAAATTAAAATTATAAATATATATTAAATTTCCAAACTACATACTTCGTTGTCCACACCTTCATCTTCACTTTCACCTTCACTCTTTAAAACAAATGGTAATATGATATCAATCAAAAATATTTATAACACATTTGGGTGTTTCTCTACATAATACAATTTAAGCAACAATTATGATAGGTTCTAATGAAAAAATTTAATAACTTGAGACCTTAGACAAATCCATGATTTGAATACATTCTTAATGTTAATATTTTCTTAAGGTCTATACCAAAATTGATAAAGATCATCATTATTATCATAATTATCATAAAAAAACTAAATTTAAAATATTGAAATGGTAAATTAATTAATCAAAACATAAACCTAATATTATTATTGTTTTCCATTTGAATGTATTTGACACTTGCTTGTAAATTCAAGTTGTAGAAAACTATAGAAAAAGTAAGCTTGATATTTGTATGGAATTATAAATCCTTATATTTTGTAGTCATATTTATAATAAAAAAATAGATTATGTTTTATTTTTAAAATTTTATATTTTCTTATTTTACTAGGATTCTTATTATTCTTATAAATGGAGTAATTCGCATGTTTTATAAATATTTATAAAAAGAATATTTGGAATAAATATGAAGAGGTTATGATACATTTTTTTTTCAAATTCTCAATTTATCAGTACATAGGTTATTTTTTCATTTATGAAACAAATATTAGGTGTAAAGGTAAAGAAAATATTAAAGAAGTAACGGTCGAATATCCATGCTCCATCTCTTGTATTTTGCAAATCATTTTTGAAATATAAATGTTAAAAAGTAATATTTATAAGTATTTATCATTAATTTGAGTTATATTTCTCTCACTCTATCACTTTTTAACAAAGTAATAATAATTATATTTATATATTTAATGTGTTCACAAAATAATAATTATTATATTTATATAATTAATATGTTCACAAAATAATTATTATTATATTCATATATTTAATGTGTTCACAATTCACATCCAAAAGTCCAGCTAGAATAAACATAAAGGCTTCAAAGTCGTGATGTATACATAATTATTAGAATATGTATATGATTCTCAATCATTTATCAATGGCGAGATTTAAATATTTAAGAGAATATAGGAGGTTGAGGAAAATTGTGAGAAACAAGAATTTATTGAATTTTTCTTTATTGATTATAATATTTATATTTGAGTTTTGAAAATATAGAATTTAAGGAATAAGAAAGCTAGATATTTTAAGTTTTATATATCTTTTTGTTAAAATTACTAATTTTTATTTATATTATTTTAAGTGAATATAAAAAGAACATTAATAATGTGTATAATTAGAAAATGGAATTTATTCGAGGAGGTAGTTGTGGGAGGGGTCATTTTTTATTTTGGAGTGAAAAAGATGGTATATTTTGCTTAGGGTCTTGGGAGGAGGACAAACAATCACTCGGAATTGGCAGTGTTAATGCAAGGTATTGAACTCATGTTTGATTTTCATCTTGATTTGTTCCAAGTTTATGGTGACTCTTGGATCATCATTCAATTAATGCAAAACATTCAGTCTAGAAAAAGGAAGGAGGTCGGAAAGGTCAAAAAAATGATTTTGTCATTTATCGTGGATATCTCAAAAATCCTCACTGACAGGAAAGCCAACATTGGCACCAAGCTTAAGCAAGGAGAACTATTGATGAATAACTCCACAAAACCCATTGTTAAATGGACGAGTTGCTTCCAAATATAGTTCTTATGCTTTATTTCACCCCTCTTTGGTCATTAATTGGGCTCACTCTTCGTGGTAAGGGGAGATGGGACAGAACCGGCGTATCTGATGAAGCATTTATGAAGGGTGGGATAGGTGGTTCGCAAAGGTGGCGGATGGGTGTGAGAAATGCATGCTCCAACCTAGTCTTCATTACCGTCATCCTCTTTACTTGCTTTCAA
The DNA here is from genome assembly GCA_027924585.1 of Larix kaempferi. Classification (NCBI taxonomy): domain Eukaryota; kingdom Viridiplantae; phylum Streptophyta; class Pinopsida; order Pinales; family Pinaceae; genus Larix; species Larix kaempferi. The sequence goes on along the minus strand of BSBM01000358.1, from coordinate 17,309,486 downwards.
GGCAAGAATTATCTCAAGACAACTTTTTGTTCAGTTATGGAGGATTTTTCGTATGTGTCAGGCCTTACTCATTTAAGCAGTGTTCATTCCCATTTTGGCCGCATAAATGTGACTGGTAGAACAAGGAGTAAAGTTGGGTCGGTTATACTGGAGAGGCCTCCTTTCGAAGGAAGTATCAGAGCCATGGAAAAATTGCCAATTGAGCTTTCGCCCGCAGAGGAGAAAGGCACGGAGGGTATTCTTGATGAAATTTGAGACTTGAAAAAGGACATGGTAGACTTTAGGAAGATATTACGGTGTGTGTTTGAGTTCTCAAAGGCGGCTCTGGAAGAGGATAGGAGGACTGCGTTGGACATTTCTTGTCTAGACTCCCACCTGGATGATATGGAAAGTGGGTATCGGGTGCAAGTAGGTGAAGTTGAGGATATTCTGGATGATATGCAAAGTGGGTATCAGGTGCAAGTAGGTGAAGTTGAGGATATTCGTCGTGGTTTGCAGGAAATGACGGAAGACTTGCAAGCTGGCATCAACATGCCAAACAGGGGAATTAGCGGGCCTTCTTGTGAGCAAATTGATGCCACTCCAATGGATGAAGTTTCTACTGTCCAGCTGAGTGAGGAAAAAAATCGAGTGCAGGAATTATATATATATATATGATGTGGTTAGTTTATGAGAGTTTACTCTAATGTTGTTTTTGCACAGACCTTCTTGTTATATTTTTGGAGCCCTTGGGGCATTTGTAAATCCTAGCTTTTATAATATAAATATCTTCTCATTTCTGTTTTTAAAAAAATGGAATGCACCAGTATATTGGGTGGTATATTTTTTTATTAAGTAATGGTTTTAAGGATTTAAAAAAAAATAGACTTTTATAATTAATGATTTTTTTTTAAATAGAATTTCATTGGGGTAATTGTACTTGAATCTTTTATAGTTAGAATGAAAAAACTTTTATGAAACTTGTACATAAGGACTTTAATCTTTTCATAAAAAAATATTTCATGTCTTATGGCTTGCTTTCTTTAGGGGTGTAATTTTAAGGTTTTTCACTATCTCCTATCATTTTTGGTATATACACTGATAAGTTAAAAGGTTATTTGGAAAACACAAGTTGGGTTGGGAGGAATTTGGTTGGTATAATCATTATCATTCTTCTATCTGCTAATGATATTGTTCTTATGGTGACTCGTGAGAAGTCCATATGATCTTGGCAAAGCACCTAAAAATTCTTAAGGATTTCTTTTTCTAGTAAAGGTATGACTACCTATTAACTTTGGCAAAACAAAGGTAATAATCAAATCTCATGTATGACAACAACAACTTGGAGAAAGTGACTTCATACAAAAAGAATCCTGCAATCCACTTTCATCATAAGATTAACTAGAATTATAGCATTGACCAAATGATTAATGGAGGGTATAAAGCTTATTATGGATTTGAAAATAGCTATAAATTAACAAACCTTTGGCTTTGGGATAAGAAGAAACCCCTCAATAACAAACCCCTCTTTGATACTCTTGTCACTCATATTGTCTTTTATGGATGTGAAGCTTGAGAATCAATGAGAAAGATAGAGCAAATACAAAAGCATGTTATAACATATTGTCTCAAAACTAAAGACAATACACCCTATCCTATCATGATCATAGAAGCAAGTCTCTCCCCCCACAGGCTGAACAACTTACAGCACTCAACCACTTGACCACTTGAGCTAACCATTAATATATACATTTTCTTCATATATTTTTTATTTTTAAAAATTAACTTAAATGCGTTATTTCATTTCATGCATCCACGTACCGATCTCAATTCTACGGCTATAACAGAGACTGAGGAACATTTTTATCTGGCATCAACTTACTTCGTTCTATATGGTCTTCTCTGCATCCTGGATTTCATTTGAATCACCTGCACTCTCCACCTCCATGTAAAGTTGAAGCGTCTTCCTCTGCATCAGTTTAAGCGTATTGAGAAATCCATTATTCCTGGAAGGTGTCAAGCTCTGCGTACAACCCAACATCTCAATAAAATCCGGCGTGAGACCGAGGATTTGAGAAGGTGAGCACCCTGAGAGACCTTCAAGCAAAAGAGCAGCCACGCCCCTTGTCGGAGCAGAATCAGAATCCGCTTCATAGTACACCTTGTTGTCAGCCATGAATGCTCTCACCCACACCTGGGACGCACACCTTCAACTTTGTTCTCCTTGCTTTTAAATTCTTTCGCCAGGGGCTTCAGATTTTTCCCATACTGCAATACTTGCTTGAATTTTGAACGAGTTTCGGGCACTTCCTCGAACAGTTTTACAATCTTCTGGAGTTTCGGTGGGAGCTCTTCAACAGCTTGTAGGTAGACGATTCTGTGAACAGGAGATACTGCGGCTGTTGATTGTTTTCTGAAGATGGGTTTTCTCAGGGTTACAGAAAAGGTATTGGGTTCTACACGGCTTATAGGGCGAACTGATATTGAGACGGTGGGAAACGCAGCAACAAAATGTGAAATCGCCATTGAGTTGAGATAGTTCATCAATACTGTAGGCAAAGACAGAGTTCATCCAAATGTTTCATCATCAAATCGTTTTATAAACAAATTACAAAACTAGTATTTAAGCGCTAATTACGCCTTAAGACGTTCTACTCTCCTAAAGCTAATTTTCAGGACCGTCCAGTCCATTCAACAACTATAGATTCCAATCTGTGGCGTCCTATTCCATCTCTCCTATGCATTTTTCTAATTTCTGAGTGCGCTGTTTTAATCCTCCAATCCTAAACCTAATTTTCAGGACCGTCCAATCCATTCAACAACTATAGATTCCATCTGTGGCGTCCTATTCCATCTCTCCTGTTTTAATCCTCCAATCTATCGCCTTAATTTCTAAGCTGTCTTTGTTGGCCAACCTGTCGCCTTACAGAAATCTACTCTATCGCCTTAATTTCTAACAGTGTTGGAATTTTGTTTTCATTCTAACCGTCCGATTTTTTATTTTATTTTGCCGTTTTGGGTTTTAAATGTTTTGTTTAAAATTTTATACTTCACAAAAATTACTCTTCAATAATTTAATTTAATTTTGTTGATTGTTTTTAGAAATATTTTTTTTCTTTTACTTTTTTACATTAAAATTAAAATAATCATTATTAATATGTATTATTATCAATTAAATTTATTCATGTTCATTTTATTTATCATTTATGTACTAAATTAATATTATATAAAAAGATAACTTAAAAAAAAAATATTAATGCACTTTATAATACACAAAAATAAATAAATAATTAAGCATAAATAAATAAAAAATGGTTTTATAATTTCGTACAATTATGCATATAAAAACAAAAAAAATATGACATAATTATTTTTTTTGCAAAATTGTTATCATAAAATGGAGTTAAGAGTTACATTATATTTGAATTGAATCAATATGTCCATTGGAAAGCTATATATCTATAAGCTAGTCATTATTGTTATAAAAGATGCTTGAGTCTTTGTAAATATATGGCACATGTAAACATAATCCATATTTTTAAATAGATGTAAGCCTTTGTAGATCGAATCGTTATAAATAATGAATGCAAGACTCTACAAAATATAGCTCTATATGTCTTTTTTTGTATGTATCGTTTATTCTACAAACTCCATAGACAAATTTCATTCCAAATGTTGCACAGATTTCATGTCTCTCAACCCCTTATTTAGTACTTGCCTTCATTTAAATTCTGCATCCCTCACTGAAATTGAAACATGAGAGAAATATAAGAAATGTTCATTTCAATTTCAATGGGAGTGGAGAATTAACCAATACTCTTCAAGTCCAAATCTATATAGATTATTGAAATTACGGGATTAATGAGTAAATACACATGCAAAAAAATAGTGCAAGAATTACCTCTATAATGCAAATAACTCTCATCCTTTGTCTCCAAGGCCCTCCAACTCACGGGGGCTTCACTAGAAGGCAATATAGTATCACGTTCATTCATATTGCAGTGTTAAATATTCATGAAAACCTAAAAATTATATTGCTTATATATTAAGGGGCAAATGGTTTTTTTATTTAATGTAACAATACAAAAATACTTTGGGGTCTTTTTTATATGGGCAGGCTGACAAATATCCGCCAAATGGAGATGGCGGGATCATGGTCGGATGAGAAATCGAGTTGAGGCAAGGATCGGGCTTACCAGTACGCATGTAAATCATGTCTTGAGGCATGCTTGAGGCCAGGGGTTGAGTGGTGAAGTGGGTTTCCAGTTGATCATAGTTGAGAGACAGTGGTCATTGACATCCAATTGTTACCAATAACACTCAGCCAGTTGTTACCAATAGCCTTGGGAGGCTCTAAGCCTCCAGGGCCTATTATAGGCCCTCGATAGGCCTTGGGAGATTGAATACCCAACCACTCGTGCCTATTACAGGCCTTGGGAGGTTTATTCATCCTCCTAGATCTTTTTACAGGCCCTGGGGGCTTGGATACCTAGCCCACAACAGGCTTAGTCAACAATTGGGGAACTGCAACATGCAATCTAAATGTTGTACTATGTGAATTGTCTCTAGTGACATACAAGAAGTTATCTCCTATCTCTTCATTAGACCATTAGATGTTGCAAATCATAATGATATGTGGTGGAGTAATTGCATTGTGGGTGAAGTAATGTGCATCCACAATATACATCAAAAGAAGCAAGGTGCATTGTAGAATGCATGTGGGGCCATAAGAGGGGTATCATATCAATATACTATGTAGAAATATAAAGGGATATAAAAAATGTTAAAGAAAAAATTGATACATACAATATCTAGTGAAAATAGGGGGTTTTTTTAAATTGGGAAGGCATATTGGGAGGGGGTTAAAAAAATGATTTTAGAAGGTATTTTCCAATATTTAGTGAAATTAGGGGTACTGTTTCATATGCCGCGAACGAACGTGCTATGATAGTGGTTTATTGAGTGAAGCCCCCGTGCTCCAACTCCCAATCCAACTCCCAAAGTTCTTGCAGCATGCTAATACAATCAATGAGCATTGAGCACTGAAATTTGTAGATTGTAGACTCCTATTGCACTAGTAAAAACATAAAAATAAAATATGAGTTTTCCTGTTTTTAGGAAAAGGAAAAATCAGTGCAACTTGCAAATGGAAAGGCATGGAAATAATTATAATTTAATAGATGTTTCTATTTTTTTAATAAATGTATTATTTGGAAGTTGGAATTTAGAAAGTATAGATTAACACTTCAATGCAACTTGCACATGGAAATAATTTTAATTTAATAGATGTTTCTATTTATTTAATGAAAGTATGCTTTCTAAGTTGGAATTTAGAAAGTATAATTTATATAACATAAATATATTAATACTACTATTAAATTAATAATATAATAACATTTTAGGAATTTTTTTGTCCTTAAAAAATAGTAGTAATATAATGACGGTTTAGAAATTTTATTGCCCTTCAAGAATACGTTTTAGAAATTTTATGATCCTTCATAAAAGACAGTTAGCTAAAATTTTAAACAGTATTTAAAGGTCAAAATTTCCCATGACTGGCAATTTTCCCGTCAAATTCCATCACTGATTTCTAAGCTATCTTCGTTAGCCAACCTGTCGGCTTACAGAAATCTACCCACGATAAAATGATACGAAACATGCGCTGAGCTTATCCCGATTGCAGATTCCTTCGGGGTCAATCTACATGTGCTATTAGGCCCCACTTCTAGTCCTGTTATCCTCCTTCCTTTCCCCACAAATGGTCGGTCGTTCCTCTTCCCTTAGCGGATGCATGTCCATCATGCATCAGGCATGCGATGGATGGATTAGGCATTGAGGTAACAGGCATTTGATGGATGCCATCCATGAACATGCTGCTACTGCGTAGACAAACAAGGCCAGTCCCTTCCTCATGCATTAACTCTTCACTCATTTCAATTTGAATTCGAATTTGAATTTTGTGACATCGACTCATTCATTAACTCCTCACTCATTTCAATTTGAATTCGAATTTGAATTTTGTGACATACACTTTTATTTTCTCGCCCATTCGAAATGTTTTCCAGCTTTTGGCAGAGGCCTTGGTTCTCCCATGTTGTCTGCTTCCATTTGTTTGATTGAACTTCGGAGGTCATCGAGACCTCTTCGCCTAGGTGGTATAGACGTGTATTTCTGGACATTTTTCTGACTGAAATCGGGCTGGTATCGTTGGACAGAAATGGTGAGTTAAGTAAGTAGTAAGTATTGATGATTAAAGGCAGGCATGTTGCTTCTATGTAAATCAAAGCAGCAAAACAGAAGAAGCAATGAAAAGGACTAGGCTAATATAGATGTTGTTTTATTGCCTTATAAGCGTTACATTTATTAATGTATATTTAGTGTTTGTTTTGAAATCATTAAGCTTTTTCAGTTGAATACAGTTTACAATTAAAGAATCATTTTAATATGATATCGGGCATAAATTTATATTATGATCATGATAGAATGTGGGTTGTGTTATTTTATCTTGTGTTTTTATATATTGATTTCATTAACATTGCATATTCATGTATATGGCATATATTTAATTTCAATTTTGTCAAATTTAAAAAACATCTGAATAACTTATTGATGTATATGGAAGATATTTAATTTCAGTTTTCAAATTTTAGAAACATTATTGATGTCATATAGTAGAAACTTATATTATGATATATGGCAGTAATTTATATTATGATCATCACAGAATGTCCCGTGTATTTTATCATAGGAATGAGTCCCCTATTATTTTCTCTTTTGGTTTTATATTGATTTATGGCGTATTGATGTTTGTGTATGATAAATGGCAAATAACTTAAACATCTTTAGAGTATATTGATGCTATATATGGCAGAATCCAACAATAACATATGGAAGAATTTTATACTATAATCATTATTAAAATTTATTAAGCACGAAGATCCACTTGGTCATTGAAGTGCCATGGTTCTTGGTGACTTTATGTATTTGGCAATAAGTGAAATTGAAGAGACTATAGAGGTTAAAATAAAGGGAATCCTTATGTAGAGCTGATTGGCCACCAATAAGAGAACATTATGAGAAAAGTATGATGTAGGGAGACCTTATCACTCAACACAAGATAAGGTATGATTGTAAATCCTTTATATTTATATATGAGATTGAAAATTCATATCAGCTCTAACAGTTAGAACCTTCTTTAGGCTTGGATATCTTGAGAGAAACTTTATTGTTTTAATAGGATATTAATCACTGCTTTCACTCCCAATAAATATGGACGAGCATTGAATTTTCAATTTATAGATTGTTTTTATCCATAAGATGGTCAACTAGGGAGATTATTACAAATGTTTTTAAAAAATTTGATCTAATTCTTCAATAAAATTGTTTATAAATAAAAATTAAACAAAAACTATGTTAAAGGGATAGCAAACATTTCTAAATCATATAGATAGAGGAATGAGATTAAAATGGAGATATAGGAAACACATTTCTAAATCACATAGGAGGAATGGAATTAAGATGGAGATTTAGGAAACACAACTCTGAATCACATAGAAGGAATGGAAGTAAAAGCGATAGGTTCATATCATGTGAGGTTTTGAGGTGAGGGTAGAGTAGGGTTGTATAATGAAGATTTTTTCTCCAATTTTCAATTACGGACATTGAAGAATTACAAAAATATGTAGCTTAGCATTTTTGGTTTATTTAGGAACATGTTTGCCTTTTTATCAGTGCTCACATTATTTTGAACTTTTTCTTTTCATAACTTAGATCATAGTTTTTTTAAAGACAATTAATTTATAGATTTGATTTTTATTTTTTTAATAAAACATAAATACTTATTTAAAATCATCAAATATATTGTTTTTTATCAAACATAAATCATATAATCAAATATTATATTAAATTTAAAAATATTATATACATTTCTAATATTAAAAAATATTCCACATACCTTCAACCTTCACCATTACCAGATAAATATTTGATGGTTGAAAAGGCTTTTCAGTTGATAACACCTTCCCTCTATATTATCTTATATTAGCACGCCCCTTATTCTTTATTAAGTTATAATTGCTTAAACATTGGAAGCTAATGAAACGACTCCCTCAACTAACAAATAATATTCAGATTAATGTTAGTCTAGTTAGATTAATGTTAGTCTAGTTATGTGGAAATAAATGTTATCAATTCCACATTAATGGTAGTCCAGTTATATACAACTAATAAATAATTTCATATTAATAAAAATCCAGGTATATGGAAATAAATGTTATCATTTCCATAATGATGATCCATGGAGTTAAAAAAAATTAAATTTGTTAGCATTGGCTATAAATTATTTGATTAATAAAACAAAATCTGTTAAGTTTAATTATTTGATTAATTATAATAAAGATATTTCAAATAATAAGAATAAAACTTAGAATATTTTAAGATTACAAAAAGTAGTATCATATGATTGGTTAAATTAATATAGTATCATATAATTGGTTAAATTAATTTGAGAACAATTATAAAAGTATAATATTGTAAGATTATTTAAAAAATAAGTGTTATGTGATTGGTTAAATTAATTTGAGTATAATTATAAAATTAGAGAAGGCATAAATCCATATTCAACAATATTATTATGTCTATGCGAGGACATATAGCAATCGAGGACCGATATTAATTGTCACAAGGAGGTGATTTGTTTTAAACATAATGTTTAAGATGTATGTGAATTATTTGTATTAAAATGAATTTTAGCAAGAAATGTTTATTGAAAGTTTGATTGGCTTCATGCTCGATGACATTGTCCAAATTAATTGTTATTGATTATATTTGGACATGTATCATGCTTCCTTTTTATTTTATTTTTATTGTATGTTTTATATGATATAAAAAAGAAGCTTTAAAGCTACCAATTCAACTTTATACTTTTATGTATAAAAGTTCATTAATCTCCTCATGCCAAGTCAAGATTTAAAGCTACAAGTCAAATGGTTGAGTAAGTTACAAAGGGGCCATATGTCATGCACTTTTTTAAACGTTTCTCTCCCTACTTATCGAGAAGGGAGAGCTCAACAAATCAAAATCAATAGATCTTGAGAAATAAGGAAAAGCATATTATGTGATTTTTTCAAAGCACGATGATGAGAGCAAATATATTTGTCCTTGCAAGTTCATAATGGTCCTTAGCACATTTTGCTAATGTTAATTAAAAACATTTGAAAAAAAATAAATAAAATGCAATTTATTTTTTTAAACTTTGCATAATCCAACTTAATTTATGTTTTTTTAAGCAAGTTTACTTGGGTTTAAAAACAAGTTTGTAGTTGGATTTTTTTAAATGTCTTGGATATGGATTTGTATTAAGGTGGATTTATGTTAATATATACTTTAACTATTTTCATATCATATTTTGAAGACAAAGAAAGTCATTATTAAGAGCATGAACTATAATAGATCTGATTTTCCAATGGAACAATATTGTTTTTTAGCAACTAATCGATAAAGGTTTGATTAATTGAAATTTAATTTTTGGTTAAAATTATAGGAAAGCAATGTAAGTTGATTTTTACCAATGTTATTAAGCATTTGGTTAGTTTTGTGTCAATAGGTTTTGGGTTTAAATTCCCCTAATATGCTGACAAGTTTATTAGGGATATCTTTTGTGAATAGGGAAGTATCCTTTTAGTTTCTATGTGAAATTTTTTTAGAATAAAAAAATACAAGAAATATATACAATTGAATGATAAAATATGAAACAAGCATGAAATATTTAATCTTTGGACATGATATATAGATATATATGATGGTGATGCTACATAAAACTATTAGAAGTGGACTATAAATTTTTTATTCTGAATTCAATTTTCTTAAAATAATTTGAATTAAAGTTACATTGATTGATGTTATGTTTAGATATCAAAAGATTGGAACATTTATAAAAAAAAATTCAATTATAAACTATGTATTGAAAATTTGAAAGTGAAATTTATCATATTTGAATATACAAATACCCAAATACTTTAAGAGTATTTTAATATCCTTACTATATTAATATTATTTTAAAATTTTTTACTCTAAACTTTAAAAATGTTACAAGTACCACATGTTCAAAGTCGGAGGCCCTTATTGTGAAGTTTGCACTTTATTTTGTGGCGTATCACAGTGAACGCATGACCTTCTTGGAATCTATGTATTTAACTACCAACATTATTTTTAAATAATATAAAAACCACATAAAACAATGTATCTAACCATATTTTTTTAACTAAAATTAAATATATTTTTATTTTATTAACATAAAATATCAAAATACCATAAGTTAATAATAACTATATTATTAATAATAACTATATTGTTAAGAAATAAACATTTTTATAAAAATATAAATCAAATCCAATCATCTCCAATTACACACCTTCATTTCCTAAAAAAGTAAATGGCATAAAACTATAATAATGTGTCAAATTTTACATCAACTAGCATAAAACTGTAATAATGTGTCAAGTTTTACATATACTTATGCCTAATTGCACACATACCTTTATTTCCTCGTAGAGTTGGGTGGTGTAAGTTTATACACAATATTTATGTGATAGTTAGTTATACAATGTGCCGTAAACTCTTACTTTTTATTATTGTGAAGTATTTAATAATACTTTTACTTTATTTATATTATTTTTCTTTATAATAATTAATTTTTATTTATGTTTTTAGGTGATTTTAATAATAATATAGTTTTACAAGATATTCTTAAGGTCTAAATTATTAAAATTGTTCTACTTGTCTTGATGAAAGCATGCTTCTTTTTACTAGGCAATGATTATTTTTAAAGATGTATTTTATATTCCAAGTGAGTGAGATATCTTCAATTATAACATATGTTTAATTTATAAAATTAATATAAAAATATTATATAAAATGGTAGTTAAAATTTAAAAAGTTATATATTAATTTTCCAAATATAACTATTATTTCTAAATAAACTTATATTAAATTCTAAGCATGAGGTTGAATTTATAAGATTAAGTGTAGTTATTGGAAAAGTGTAATTAGATATATCTAAAATCATTTGTCATACAAGTAGCATTAATAAATTAAGTAGAAAAAAAGTAACATTAATAAATTAAGTAGTAAAAAAGTAGCATTAAAAAATAAAAAATGGAAAATAAAATATTATAATAAAATAAACCAACATAAATCTATCATATCTTTGTAATCTAACATATAATAGATATTAAATTAAAATTATAAATATATATTAAATTTTCAAACTACATACTCCGTTATCCTCACCTTCATCTTCATCTTCACTTTCACTTTCACCTTCACCCTTTAAAACAAATGGTAATATGATATCAATCAAAAATATCCTTCACCCTTTAAAAGAAATGGTAATATGGTATAATCAAAAATATTTATAACACACTTGGGTATTCCTCTACATAATGCAATTTAAGCAACAATTATGATAATTTAAGCAACAATTATGATAGGTTCTAATGAAAATTTTCAATAGCTTTAGATGTTAGACAAATCCATGGCTTGAACACATTTTCAATGTTAATATTTTTTTAAGGTCTAGACCAATATTGATCTTAGTGGACGTTAAAGACCATCATTATTATCATAAAAAACTAAATTTAAAGTATTGAAATGGTGAATTAATTGATCAAATTGTAAACCTAATAATATTATAAGGCAGGGGACTTGTTTTTCATTTGAATTTATTTGACACTTGCTCGTAAATTTAAGTTGTAGAAAACTATAGAAAAAGTAAGCTTGATTTTTGTTTAAGTTGTAGAAAACTATAGAAAAGTAAGCTTGATATTTGTATGGAATTATAAATCCTTATATTTTGTAGTCATATTTATATAAAAAATTATATTATGTGTTATTTCAAAAATTAAAACTATTTTTTTTAATGGAAAAATCATTTTTCTGGAGGATAACAATTTTCCTCCCAACCACTTAAATTACATTCAATGGACTAAGAAACAAATTAAAACTATAGAAAAAATAAGCTTAATATTTGTATGAAATTATAAATCCTTCATATTTATAATAAAAAATTATATTATATTTTATTTTTAAAATTTTATATTTTTTTAAAAGAATATTTGGAGTAAATATGAAGAGGTTATGGTACATTTTATTTTTTCCAAATTCTCAATTTATCACTATATAAGTTTTTTTCTTCATTGATGAAACAAATATTAGCTAGGAGGAGTAAAGAAAATATTAAAGAAGTAACGGTCGAGTATCCATGCTCCACATCTCCTGTATTTTGTAAATAATTTTTGAAATATAAATATTAAAAAGTAATATTTATAAGTATTTATCATTAATTTGAATTATATCTCCCTCACTCTAGCGCTTTTCAACAAAACAATAATAATTATATTTATATATCTAATGTGTTCACAAAATAATTATTATTATATTTATATATTTAATGTGTTCACAATTCACATCCAAAAGTCCAGCTAGAATAAAAGAAAGGCTTCTTAGTCGTGAGGTATACATAATTACTAGAATATGTATATCATTCTTAATCATTTATCAATGGCGAGATTTAAATATTTAAGAGAATAGTGATGGAGATTATAGGAGGTTGAGGAAAATGGTGAGAAACAAGAATTTATTGGATTTTTTGGGATTGATTATAATATTTATATTTGCGTTATGAAAATCTAGAATTTAGGAATAAGAAAGTTAAATATTTTATGTTTTATATTTTTTTTTTAATTTATGTTCATATTATTCTAAGTGGATATAAAAAAATTATTAATAGTGTGTATAATTAGAAAATGGAATGCATCTGGGGAGGTAGGTGTGGAAGAGGTCATCTTTGATTTTGGAGAGAAAAAGATGGCATCTTTCACCTAGGGTCTTTGAAGAAGGACGAATAATCACTTGGAATTGGTAGCTTTAATGCAAGGTATTGAACTCATGTTTGATCTTCATCTTGATTCGTTCCAAGTTTATGTTGACTCTTGGATCACCATTCAATTAATGCAAAACATTCACTGAAAAAGGAAGGAGGTCGGAAAGCTCCAAAAAATAATTTTGTCATTTATCCTGGATATCTCAAAAATCCATTTCTTTCATATAATGCATCATAACAACATCCTCACCGACAGGAAAGCCAACATTGGCACCAAGCTTAAGCAAGGAGAATTATTGATGAATAACTCCACAAAACCCATTGTTAAATGGATGAGTTGCTTCCAAATATAGTTCTTATGCTTTATTTCACCCCTCTTTGATCATTAATTGGGCTCACTCTTCGTGGTAAGGGGAGATGGGACAGAATCGGCATATCTGATGAAGCATTTATGAAGGGTGGGGCAGGTGGTTCGCAAAGGTGGCGGATGGGTGTGAGCAATGCATGCTCCAACCTAGTCTTCATTACCGTCATCCTCTTTACTTGCTTTCAAGGCAAGAATTATCTCAAGACAACTTTTTGTTCAGTTATGAAGGATTTTCCGTATGTGTCGGGCCTTACTCATTTAAGCAGTGTTCATTCCCATTTTGGCCACATAAATGTGACTGGTAGAACAAGGAGTAAAGTTGGGTTTGTTATACTGGAGAGGCCTCCTTTTGAAGGAAGTATCGGTGCCATGGAAAAATTGTCAATTGAGCTTTCGTCCGCAGAGGAGAAAGGCATGGAGGGTGTTCTTGATTAAATTCGAGACTTGAAAAAGGACATGGTATAATTTAGGAATATGTTACGATGTGTGTTTGAGTTCTCGAAGGCGGCTTTGGAAGAGGATAGGAGGACTGCGTTGGACATTTATTGTCTCGGTTCCCGCATGGATGATATGGAAAGTGGGTACAGGGTGCAAGTAGGTGAAGCTGAGGATATTCGTCGTGGTTTGCGGGAAATGGAGAGGACACTAAGCAAAAAAAAGGAAAAGATGCGACGAGAAGTGGTTGAGTTGAAGTGTTCCCATCAGGAGCAGATAATGAACGCAAATCAAAGAAATGAAGCTCGCTTTGTTCAGTTAAAGGAAATGATGGAAGACTTGCAAGCTGACATCAACAGGCTAAACAGGGGAATTAGCGGGTCTTCTTGTGAGAAGACTGATGCCACTCCAATGGATGAAGTTTCTACTGTCCAGTTGAGTGAGGACAAAAATCGAGTTCAAGAATGATGTCCTCTGTCTCTGTTTTCAGTTTTATATATATATATATATATATATATATATATGTCGTTTATGATGTGGTTAGTTTATCAGAGTTTACTCTAATGTTTGTTTTTGCACAGACCTTGTTTTTTTTTTAACAAAATGGAATGCACCAGTATATTGGGTGGTATATTTTTTTAGTAATGGTTTTAAGGATTTAAAAAAAATAGACTTTTATAATTAATGATTTTTTAAAAAAAATAGAATTTCATTGGGGTAATTGTACTTGAAACTTCTATAGTTAGAATGAAAAAACTTTCATGAAACTTCTACATAAGGAATTTGATCTTTTTATAAAAAATTATTTCATGCCTTATGGCTTACTTTCTTTAGGGGTGTAATTTTAAGGTTTTTCACTATCTCCTATCACTTTTGGTATATACATTGATAAGTTAAGAAGTTATTTGGAAAACACAAGTTGTGTTGGGAGGAATTTGGTTGGTATAATCATCATCATTATTCTATATGCTAATGATACTGTTCTTATGGTGACTCGTGAGAAGTCCATATGATCTTGGCAAAGCACCTAAAAATTCTTAAGGATTTTTTTCTCTAGTAAAGGTATGACTACCTATTAACTTTGGCAAAACAAAGGTGATAATCAAATCTCATGTATGACAACAACAACTTGGAGAAAGTGACTTCATACAAAAAGAATCGTGCAATCCATTTTCATCACAAGATTAACTAGAATTATAGCATTGACCAAATGATTAATGGAGGGTATAAATCTTATTATGGATTTGAAAATAGCTATAAATCAACAAACCTTTGGCTTTGGGATAAGAAGAAACCCCTCTTTGATACTCTTGTCATTCATATTGTCTTTTATGGATGTGAAGCTTGAGAATCACTCAGAAGGATCGAGCAAATACGAAAACATTTTATAACATATTATCTCAAAACTAAAGGCAATACACCCTATCCTATCATGATCATAGAAATAGGTCTCTCCCCACATAGGCTGAACAACTTACAGCACTCAACCACATGAGCTAGCCATTAATATATACATTTTCTTCATTTTTTTTTTTTAAATAAAAAATTAACTCAAATGCTTTATTTCATTTCATGCATCGACGTACCAATCTCAATTCTACGGCTATAACAGACACTGAGGGACATTTTTATCTCGCATCAACTTACTTCGTTCTATATGGTCTTGAGTCTCCATCCTGGATTTCATTTGAATCACCTGCACTCTCAACCTCCATGTAAAGTTGAAGCGCCTTCCTCTGCATCAGTTTAAGCGTATTGAGAAATCCATTATTCCTGGAAGGTGTCAAGCTCTGCGTACAACCCAACATCTCAATAAAATCCGGCGTGAGACCGAGGATTTGAGAAGGTGACCACCCTGAGAGCCCTTCAAGCAAAAGAGCAGCAACGCCTCTTGTCAGAGCAGAATCAGAATCCGCTTCATAGTACACCTTGTTGTCAGCCATGAATGCTCTCACCCACACCTGGGACGCACACCCTTCAACTTTGTTCTCCTTGCTTTTAAATTCTTTCGCGAGGGGCTTCAGATTTTTCCCATACTGCAAGACTTGCTTGAATTTTGAACGAGTTTCGGGCACTTCCTCGAACAGTTTTACAATCTTCTGGAGTTTCGGTGGAAGCTCTTCAACAGCTTGTAGGCAAACGATTCTGCGAACAGGAGATACTGCGGCTGTTGATGGTTTTCTGAAGATGGGTTTTCTCAGGGCTACAGAAAAGGAATTGGGTTCTACACGGCTTAAGGAGCCAACTGATATTGAGACTGTGGGAAACGCAGCAACAAAATGTGAAATCGCCATTGAGTTGAGATAGTTCATCAATACTGTAGGCAAAGACAGAGTTCATCCAAATGTTTCATCATCAAATCGTTTTATAAACAAATTACAAAACTAGTATTTAAGCGCTAATTACGCTTTAAGACGTTCTACTCTCCTAAACCTAATTTTCATGACCGTCCAGTCCATTCAACAACTATAGATTCCAATCTGTGGCGTCCTATTCCATCTCTCCTATGCATTTTTCTAATTTCTGAGTGCGCTGTTTTAATCCTCCAATCCTAAACCTAATTTTCAGGACCGTCCAATCCATTCAACAACTATAGATTCCATCTGTGACGTCCTATTCCATCTCACCTGTTTTAATCCTCCAATCTATCGCCTTAATTTCTAAGCTGTCTTCGTTGGCCAACCTGTCGCCTTACAGAAATCTACTCTATCGCCTTAATTTCTAACAGTGTTGGAATTTTGTTTTCATTCTACCCGTCCAATTTTATTTTTTTTCGCCGTTATAGGTTTTAAATGTTTTGTTTGAAATTTTATACTTCAACAACAAGAAAATTACTCTTCAATAATTTAATTTTGTTGATTGTTTTTAGAATTTATTTTTTTCTTTTGACTTTTTATATTAAAATTAAAATAATCATTATTAATATGTATTACTATCAATTAAATTTATTCACGTTCATTTTATTTATCATTTATGTACTAAATTAATATTATATAAAAAGATAACTTAAAAAATGAATGCACTCCATGATACACAAAAATAAATAAATAATTAAGCATAAATAAACAAAAAATAGTTTTATAATTTCATAATACACAAAAATAAATAAATAATTAAGCATAAAGAAACAAAAAATAGTTTTATAATTTCGTACAATTATGCATATAAAAACAAAACAAATATAACATAATTATTTTTTTTTGCAAAATTGTTATCACAAAATGGAGTTAAGAGTTACATTATATTTGAATTGAATCAATATGCCCATTAGAAAGCTATATATCTATAAGCTAGTCATTATTGTTATAAAAGATGCCTGAGTCTTTGTAAATATATGGCACATGTAATCATAATCCATATTTTTAAATAGATGCAAGTCTTTGTAGATCGAATCGTTATAAATAATGAATGCAAGACTCTACAAAATATAGATCTATATGCCTTTTTTTATATGTATCATTTATTCTACAAACTCCATAGGCAAATTTCATTCCAAATGTTGCACAGATTTCATGTCTCTCAACCCCTTATTTAGTACTTGCCTTCATTTAAATTCTGCATCCCTCACTGAAATATAACCATGAGAGAAATATAAGAGATGTTCATTTCAATTTCAATGGGAGTTGGAGAATTAACCAATACTCTTCGAGTCCAAATCTATATAGATTATTGAAATTATGGGATTAATGAGTAAATACACATGCAAAAAAATAGTGCAAGAATTACCTCTATAATGCAAATAACTCTCAACCTTTGTCTCCAAGGCCCTCCAACTCCCAATCCAACTCCCAAAGTTCTTGCAGCATGCTAATACAATCAATGAGCATTGAGCAAAATTTGTAGATTGTAGACTCCTATTGCACTAGTAAAAAATTAAAATAAAATATGAGTTATCCTGTTTTTAGGAAAAGGAAAAATCAGTGCAACTTGCAAATGGAAAGGCATGGAAATAATTATAATTTAATAGATGTTTCTATTTTTTTAATAAATGTATTATTTGGAAGTTGGAATTTAGAAAGTATAGATTAACAATTCAATGCAACTTGCACATGGAAATAATTTTAATTTAATAGATGTTTCTATTTATTTAATGAAAGTATGCTTTCTAAGTTGGAATTTAGAAAGTATAATTTATATAACATAAATATATTAATACTACTATTAAATTAATAATATAATAACATTTTAGGAATTTTTTTTTCCTTAAAAAATAGTAGTAATATAATGACGGTTTAGAAATTTTATTGCCCTTCAAAAATATGTTTTAGAAATTTTATGACCCTTCACAAAAGATGGTTAGCTAAACTTTTAAACCGTATTTGATGGTCAAAATTTCCCATAACGGACATTTTTCCCATCAAATTCCATCACTGATTTCTAAGATGTCTTCGTTTACCAACATGTCGCCTTACAAAAATCTACCCACGGATAGGGATAAAAGGATACGAAACATGCGCTGAGCTTATCCCGATTGCAGATTCCTTCGGGGTCAATCTACATGTGATATTAGGCCCCACTTCTAGTCCTGTTATCCTCCTTCCGTTCCCCACAAATGGTCGGTCGTTCCTCTTCCCTTAGCGGATGCATGTCCATCATGCATCAGGCATGCGATGGATGGATTAGGCATTGAGGTAACAGGCATTTGATGGATGCCATCCATGAACATGCTGCTACTGCGTAGACAAACAAGGCCAGTCCCTTCCTCATTCATTAACTCTTCACTCATTTCAATTTGAATTCGAATTTGAATTTTGTGACATCGACTCATTCATTAACTCCTCACTCATTTCAATTTGAATTCAAATTTGAATTTTGTGACATACACTTTTATTTTCTCGCCCATTCGAAATGTTTTCCAGCTTTTGGCAGAGGCCTTGGTTCTCCCATGTTGTCTGCTTCCATTTGTTTGATTGAACTTCGGAGGTCATCGAGACCTCTTCGCCTAGGTTGTATAGACGTGTATTTCTGTACATTTTTCTGACTGAAATCGGGCTGGTATCGTTGGACAGAAATCGTGAGTTAAGTAAGTAGTAAGTATTGATGATTAAAGGCAGGCATGTTGCTTCTATGTAAATCAAAGCAGCAAAATAGAAGAAGCAATGAAAAGGACTAGGCTAATATAGATGTTGTTTTATTGCCTTATAAGCGTTACATTTATTAATGTATATTTAGTGTTTGTTTTGAAATCATTAAGCTTTTTCAGTTGAATACAGTTTACAATTAAAGAATCATTTTAATATGATATCGGGCATAAATTTATATTATGATCATGATAGAATGTGGGTTGTGTTATTTTATCTTGTGTTTTTATATATTGATTTCATTAACATTGCATATTCATGTATATGGCATATATTTAATTTCAATTTTGTCAAATTTAAGAAACACCTGAATAACTTATTGATGTATATGGGAGATATTTAATTTCTGTTTTCAAATTTTAGAAACATTATTGATGTCATATAGTAGAAACTTATATTATGATATATGGCAGTAATTTATATTATGATCATCACAGAATGTCCCGTGTATTTTTCCATAGGAATGAGTCCCCTATTATCTTCTCTTTTGGTTTTATATTGATTTATGGCGTATTGATGTTTGTGAATGATAAATGGCAAATAACTTAAACATGTTTAGAGTATATTGATGCTATATATGGCAAAATCCAACAATAACATATGGCAGAATTTTATACCATAATCATTATTAAAATTTATTAAGCATGAAGATCCACTTGGTCATTGAAGTGTCATGGTTCTTGGTGACTTTATGTATTTGGCAATAAGTGAAATTGAAGAGACTATATAGGTTAAAATAAAGGGAATCCTTATGTAGAGCTGATTGGCCACCAATAAGAGAACATTATGAGAAAAGTATGATGTAAGGAGACCTTATCACCCAACACAAGATAAGGTATGATTGTAAATCCTTTATATTTATATATGAGATTGAAAATTCATACCAGCTTTAACATTTAGAACCTTCTTTAGGCTTGGAGATCTTGAGAGAAACTTTATTGTTTTAATAGGATATTAATTACTGCTTTCATTCCCAATAAATATGGACGAGCATTGAATTTTCAATTTATAGATTGTTTTTATCCATAAGATGGTCAACTAGGGAGATTATTACAAATGTTTTTAAAAAATTTGATCTAATTCTTCATTAAAATTGTTTATAAATAAAAATTAAACAAAAACTACGTTAAAGGGATAGCAAACATTTCTAAATCATATAGATAGAGGAATGAGATTAAAATGGAGATATAGGAAACACATTTCTAAATCACATAGGAGGAATGGAATTAAGATGGAGATTTAGGAAACACAACTCCGAATCACATAGAAGGAATGGAAGTAAAAGCGATAGGTTCATGTCATGTGAGGTTTTGAGGTGAGGGTAGAGTAGGGTTGTATAATGAAGATTTTTTCTCCAATTTTCAATTACGGACATCAAAGAATTACAAAAATATGTAGCTTAGCATTTTTGGTTTATTTAGGAACATGTTTGCCTTTTTATCAGTGCTCAAATTATTTTGAGCTTTTTCTTTTCATAACTTAGATCATAATTTTTTTAAGAACAATTAATTTATAGATTTGATTTTTATTTTTTTAATAAAACATAAATACTTATTTAAAATCATCAAATATATTTGTTTTTTATCAAACATAAATCATATAATCAAATATTATATTAAATTTAAAAATATTATATACATTTCTAATATTAAAAAATATTCCACATACCTTCAACCTTCACCATTACCAGATAAATATTTGATGGTTGAAAAGGCTTTTCAGTTGATAACACCTTCCCTCTATATTATCTTATATTAGCACGCCCCTTATTCTTTATTAAGTTATAATTGCTTAAACATTGGAAGCTAATGAAACGACTCCCTCAACTAACAAATAATATTCAGATTAATGTTAGTCTAGTTATGTGGAAATAAATGTTATCAATTCCACATTAATGGTAGTCCAGTTATATACAACTAATAAATAATTTCATATTAATAAAAATCCAGGTATATGGAAATAAATGTTATCATTTCCATAATGATGATCCATGGAGTTAAAAAAAATTAAATTTGTTAGCATTGGCTATAAATTATTTGATTAATAAAACAAAATATGTTAAGTTTAATTATTTGATTAATTATAAGAAAGATATTTCAAATAATAAGAATAAAACTTAGAATATTTTAAGATTACAAAAAGTAGTATCATATGATTGGTTAAATTAATATAGTATCATATAATTGGTTAAATTAATTTGAGAACAATTATAAAAGTATAATATTGTAAGATTATTTAAAAAATAAGTGTTATGTGATTGGTTAAATTAATTTGAGTATAATTATAAAATTAGAGAAGGCATAAATCCATATTCAATAATATTATTATGTCTATGCGAGGACATATAGCAATCGAGGACTGATATTAATTGTCACAAGGAGGTGATTTGTTTTAAACATAATGTTTAAGATGTATGTGAATTATTTGTATTAAAATGAATTTTAGCAAGAAATGTTTATTGAAAGTTTGATTGGCTTCATGCTCGATGACATTGCCCTTGGTTTTTGTAGCACATGCATGGTAAGTGGGTAGATGTCAATGTTATTTAGCAATCTCTCTACTTTAAATTGAAGTTAGAATTCTCTCATTTATTTCTATTTGTTCACAAGCTCCAACTTTCTCGCCTGTGGCAATAATGAATATGGGAGGTCACATATAGTTTCATCGTGAATTTAAGTGTGGTTGTCCCACAAAGTGATAATTAATGTATGATTCAATGGGTTATCATGTGGCATTGAGTTTGAGATATAGGTTATCAAGCAATGATTGGTGCATTCAGAAAAAACCCTTCCCTTCCACTTTTTCATCAATTTTTTGTTTGTATTTACATTGTGGAGAAGATGCCAAGAGCGTTTTTGGAGTAAATATGATATCTTTTGATAAGTGAATGCCCTTATCACCAACCTCGAAGAATAGTGTTTGCTAAGAGGGACATTTTTTTAAATCATTTCAACGTCATGGTTCGAATCTCTTATATATGGGATTCTCTTTACTTGCTTGCTTGCAATTTGGAGAGAAGGGAAAAGAAGGGTGTCAGTGGATTGACATCCATTTTTTTTGCTTTCTTTGTTTATTAGGTGTTTGATTGCATATGTTGTGAAATGGATCCAAAAACCATGAACATACATGTATGCACTCTTCTCTCGTATGCCTTTGTAATTATAATCGAATTCTCATGGTTTTTCAAGATACATGGTAAACCAATATAGGTATCATGAGTAACTAGTATTGTTCAGTTACAATAGTGTGGTGAGAAATGGGGTCCAAAGGGTTATATGATTGGGTGTTACTTCTAGGACAACTTGTGCTAAGAATGTATTTGGCCTTATTAGCTAGGCACGTCAGAGTGAGTCTAGCATGGAATGTGGGAGGAAGATAGAATGGACCTATTGAGCTCTTTGGCTTCCATGGCTTCTTCTCCAAAAGTGAAAATAAACAACCACCTTCTTCTTAATGTCATTCCTTCCATGCCTGCAAGTAATAAAGAAGAAAATTTGAGAAGGCGCTTTGCTACAATCAAGAGAAATGGAAATGTTTCACAAATTCGTTAACAATAATGAAGATGGAAGGAATGGGAATTGCAAATTTTTAATAGTATTGAGAATCCAAACAACTTCTTCGTAAGGATTTCATGCTAAGTCCAAATTTTTTTACTAGTCCATTGAAAGAAGTTCACTAGATTACCTTAAAATGTTGCATTTGTTGGCATGATAGCACAATGCATGGAAACCAAATCTTACCCAAACAAATATTTGGAAAAAACATGCAAAAACAAGTATTACGTGGCATATTAATGTTAGGATCTGGCCTCTCCACTTTGGTCTTAGTGCTCACCACTATATATGCATCCACCTATAGGATTTCTTTTATAATACCCATCGACAAGTAGTGTATATTGTATTCAATGTATTTGATTTGGCATTGATTTCTTATTAGTCATGTTGACTACTTATTAATTTTGTGTTCATTTTTTAATTTTAACCAAAATTTGCAAAATCATGATTTCATGTGGTGCCACTATCCAAAATTTTAAATAATTTTATATGCCTTGTAATTGGTTGAGGTATTAGGGATCTTAATGCTAATCCAACACTGGCTTCTTGGTATTGAAGAAGACCATCACCTTCACTGCCTTATGTATTTGGTGCACTACCTTCTTTCTCAAAACCCCCATAGTGTCAAAGCATATCTACCTCATCCTTGGAGTTGGAGTTCATTGCCTTCATCGCCGATTATCTTTGCCAACTGCCTCCACCACCAATCGCCTCTTCCTTTCCCTCCAACTAATTACACTTGATCTTATTGGAAAAGATATGGAAGGTCCAATTATTCATTATTATTGAACCCTAAGTGAATAACATGGCCAATATCTTGGTAAATTATTGCAAATTTTGGGCATATAACATTGAACCCATTTCAGTGAGCTCACTAATAGCATCGACGATGAATAACCAAATCCAATATGCATGTTGGTTTCCTTTGCAAAACAAGGTCATGGTTTTATTCATTTTCATAAATAGATTTATCTAGCATTTTTATTTCATACAATACAATACAGTTAACCACTTTGCACTAAAATATATTGTTTATGGAACTAGATTATTCAATGAATGGAAATTAAAATAATCAATTCTCAAAATAAAATTTTGGGTTGAGTTACTAGTGTTAGCACTTCTGGTGAACATGGAATCCCTTCAACAATCATTTTGTTTGTAGGTGGATCGATCATATTCTTTGTGATAGCTCTCAAAATCCTTTGTGTACCATGCTTAAGTGGATCCTCCCTCAACAACTAGTTCGCATTCTATTTTGACCTCTTCATACAACTCTGTTGTGCACTTACGGGTCCATTTGGGGTTTTTATTGGCTCCATTTGTGGTATCTATGCACATAGGCCCTTCATTGACACACCACATCCTTTCTCAACTACTTGGATCACCATAGATTCACTTTGACCTCCTCAACAAGATGTTCATGCTCTTTTTGTTGTTGGATATAGCAAAAAAAATGACAGGTGGCTCTTTTTTACAATAGTTCTCTATGCAACCATTGTCTGTTTTCCATTAGATCCGAGTGGCATTAGAGGGGCACCATTCTATAAATTTCAACAAAATAGAACAAATCGTAACATTGAAAAATGGAAACACAAACTAAACTACATCCATACAAACAACTTGCAGATTTAACATACTGTGATAATAGCTATGATTACCTTGAAGCCTATGCCCTTAGCAATAAAATTGGGGGAAAAGGATCATAAACAAGTACTGTTAATAGTAATCCCATCTGTATCAACATCTAAGTACCACATTATGATAGAGGTTTCTCTTCCAATTCCTTGAAACATAATGTTTGGTTTGTTGTAGGGTATTACCACCTTCTCTCTATCAATATTCAAGAAATGTGTGTTAATGGCCTTTCCAATACTAAATGTTAAAATCCCTCAGCCAACCAATAGAATAGAATAGAATATATTTAACATCCAAAATTTTAATTTTCAACAATTAATTGATTGCAATTTCAATGTCTACATATTGCAATTCATTAATAAGAAGATTGGAATACAAATTTGCAATTTCAACAAATATATGATTAAGAAGAATTTCACATCTTTTTAACCAAAAAATTCAATTTCATCAACAATTGATTAATTGCAATTTCAACAACAAAAAATTGCAATTTCAACAATTGAAGAATTATAAAAATTGCAATTTTAACATCGAAATATTGCAATTTGTGCAATTTCAACAATTAATTGATTACAATTTTGATAATTGCATATTGCAATTTCATGCATTCAAGAATTGCAATTTCAACAATTGGAAAATTATAAAAATTACATATACTTTTGAAATTACCAAATTTGTATTTTTTTGTGACATGTGGAACTAGCTTGTGGTCTAAGAACTAGGCCACACCAACCTTTCACATGGTTGTATTTTTAATGTTTCTTCCCAGTTACCTTGGGAGGATTAGAACTAAGGTCACCATGCATAAATCTCATTGGAACCAATAGTGGTTGCAATTTCTTGAAGTGAAAATTGCAATTTGAATAAAAAAATCATGCACTTGTAATTATCCAGTTGCAATCAATTAATTGTTGAAATTGCCAAAATTGCAATCTCTAGATGCTAAAATTGCAATTTCTCTTTAAAAAAAAAATTATAATTCTTCAATTGTTGAAATTGAAATTTTTTGGTTGGTGGAATTGCAATCAATCATTGCTGAAATTACATTTTTTGTTAGAAACATGTGAATTTCTTTTCAGTCATAAACTTGTTGAAATTTGGAATTTGTAGTTGCTAAGATTGCAATTTCTCATCAATCTCTTTATTTTTTGAATTTGTCAATTGTAATTGCAAAAATTGCAATTTCCTAGAGTTGAAATTGCAATTTTTATAATTCATTAATTGTTGAAATTGCAATTTTTGTAATTAGTTAATTGTTGAAATTGCAATTCTTGGGTGGTGAAATTGCAATTTTTGTTAAACAATTGTGACTTTGTTCTTTAGTATATTTGTTGTAATTGTAAATTTGTAGTCCCTAAAATTGCATTGCAACTCAATCTTTTTTGTTGACTTTGAAACTACCAAAACTACAATTTCAGTTATAATGTGCAAATATCTAAATTGCATGCATGGATGAAATAAATTACTGAAATTGCAATTTTAGTATCCAGCAACATGCAATTTCTACTCCCAGCTCAAATTTCTTTCACTTAATTGTTGAAATTGCATTTTCCTTAAAAAATTACAACTTTCTCGTCAATCACAAGTTGAAATTTCAAATTTGTAGTTGCCGAAATCGCACTTCTCTTCAATCATTTTACTGTCCAAAATTGCATTTCCTTGAAATTGAAATTACAACTTGAATACAAAATTCCTATAATTGCTACATGAAATTTCAAATTTGTAGTTTCCGAAATCGCAATTCTTTATCGTTGAAATAACATTTTTTATTAAAAGAAAGGAATTGCAAATTTGTAGTTGTTAAAATTATTGAATTGGTAATTATCGAAAGTTCAAAACTCCAATTTCAAATTTAAATGAACAAAATCATGGCATTGCAAATGTAGTTATCAAAATTGCAATCAATTAATTATTGACATTCTTGCAATTGATTTTTTTGATAAAAATCTACATTTTTTACAAATTTCAAATTGTTTGAGACTACGAATTTTGATTGTTGAAATTGAAGTCAATTAATTGTTGAAATTGCTTTTTCTCTGAAAAAACATGAATTTCCCTCAATCTTACTTGTTAAAATTGTTAATTTGTAATTGCCAATTTTGTAATTTCTCTTCAATATGTTTATTATTGAATTTGTAATTGTCCAAATTGCAATATGCAATTATGAAAATTGTTGAAATTGCAATTTTTCCATAGTCAAATTACATTCTCATAAAAAAATTATAATAGCTTTAATTTTTAAATTCTTAGTTCATTGCAATTCATGATCGTTGAAATTGTAGACTTCAGTCTGTTGTTGAAATTGCACTTTTCTTTTACAAAATATGAATTCTCTTCAATTATACTTGCTAAAATTCTCAAAGTTGTAATTATCAAAATGCTGAAATTGCATTTTCCTACAGTTGAAATTGCAATTTTAATAATTCTTCAATCGTTGAAATTGTAATTCTTCGTCGATGAAATTGTAATCAACCATTTTTTGAATGTAAAACAACATCAATTTCTCCTCAATCATATACTTGTTAAAATTGTTAATTTGTATTGTCAAAATTGAATTTTATCGTTGCGATTAATTGCTGAAATTGCAATTTTTGGATGGTCAGATTACAATTTCTCATAAGAAATTGCAACTAAACTATAAATTTTCAATTTTTGGAATTGTAATAAATCAATTGTTGAAACTCCGCTCCATGACATAGGCATCGAGTATTGAGAATATCAATAATATTAGGAGGATTGAGTATTAGGTTTAGAATATGGGCTCCGTGACATGGTAAGGGAAGGAAACTTGGTCCATAGCCTTGAAATGACACTTCTGGATATCAAGGGCCACTACATACGACCTCCCAATGATATCCTTGGCCTATAGGTGACAACATTAGAGAAATTGGAGTTGGAGGTGTCTTATTCCTACAAGAAGAGCATAAAATAACTTAGATTATGATGCAGTTCTAACCATGTAGAGCATAATTCACATACATAATTCTTGGGTGAATTTTTCATTGAAAATGTGAATTTATTATCTAGTATACTTGTTAAAATTGTGAATTTGTCGTCACCAAAAATGCAATTACTACTAAATATTTTTTATTGTTAACTTTGGAACTGTCAACAATGCCATTAATTGTTAAGATTGCAATTTTTGGATGCTAAATTGCAATTTTGCAGATATTGCAATCCATTAATTGTTGAAATTTCAATTTATGAATGATAAGATTTCACTTTCTTAAAATTGCACTTTATATGTTGTTATGTTTTGTGATTTTAATGCAAATGTTTTCATCTAGTTTTAGAGTCTTAGATAATCATGATATCAAGCAAGTGCACACCTATTATATGATAATGTCCATTATGCATACTCTCATGAATAAGATCATAATATGCAAAGATAGCATAAGGCATGTTATCAATCATATTTATACTAGTTTAAAATTTCATATGATAATTGTTGAAATTGCACTTTTCATTAAAAAATTGCAACGTTCTTATCAATGCTTTTATTGTTGAATTTGTGAATTGATAAAAATATATTCTCACAAAATTTCTAAAATTGTGATATAAAGATATTGAAATTACATTCAATTAATTGTTGAAATTGCAATTTCTAGATGCTATTATTCCAATTTCTCATTCCAAAGTTGCAATTATTTTATAATTACATGGTTGTTGAAATTGCGTATTCTTGATATAACATTTTTCATTAAAATTAAAAGGATTTGAATTGCAAATTTGTAGTTATTAGAATTGGTAATTATTCAATTGTCAAAATTGCAATATAAAATTCAAATGAAAAACACCATGAAATTGCAAATATAATTATCAAAATTGCAATCAATCAATGAATAAATATGTTTAATCTATAAATATGTATATTATAATAATTCGGGTTGCAACAAAGTATTTTGACCTATTTATATGTTATAATGTTTTTTTTATTTTATTGCAAATGTTTTCATAGAGTTTTAGAGTCTTAAATAATGTTCAGTATGCAAATTCTTGATTGTTGAAATTACAATCAACCAACTATTGAAATTTCATTTTTTGATAAAAGAATCTGAATTACTCATGAATCCTCTACTTGCTGAATTTGCAAATTTGTAGCTGCATTTTGAATTAAAAGTTTCTAAAATTGCAAATAGGCAATTATTGGAATGGTGATCAATTAGTTGTTGAAATTGTGGAAATTGCAATTTCTTAATGCTATAATTCCACTTTCTCATCAAAAGTTCCAATTTTTATATTTTTAGAATTGTTGAAATTGCAACTCTTGAAATCATGAGATTGGAATATGGAATCTCATGAATTGCAATCAATTAATTGTTGAAATTGTAAAATCTAGATACTAAAATTGCAATTGTTACAACTCTTAAATTGTTGAAATTGGAGTTCTTTGTTAATGATTTTCTTCATTAAAAATGTGAATTTATTCTTTAGTATATACTTGTTGAAATTGTGAATTTGTAGTTTGGAAGTGCCAAAATTACCATTAATTGTTGAAATTGCAATTTTTGGATCATGCTAAAATTGCAACTTTCTCCTCAATCACATAACTAGTTGAAATTTCAAACTTGTAGTTATCGAAATTGTAATTTCTCATAAATTCTTTTATAGTTCAATTTGTGAATTGTCATAATTGCATTCCTTTGAAATTGAAATTTCAACTTGAATACAAAATTTCTAAAATTGCAATATACAAATATCTAAACTACAATCAATTAATTGTTGAAATTGCAATTTCTAGATGCTATTATTCCAATTTCTCATTAAAAATTTGCAACTTTTTCATAAATCTATGTTTGTTGAAATTGCATTTTTGTATTGCTGAAATAACATTTTTTATTAAAAATATATATGATTTACAAATTTGTACTTAAAATTCTTGAATTTGCAATTATCCAAATGTCAAAATTGCAATTTAAATTTAAATGAAAAAGAAGTCATGAAATTGCAAATGTAATTATCAAAATTGCAATTAAAAGAATATCAATTGGAAATTTGTAGTTATTAAAAATATCCAATTGTTCTAGTTGTCAAAATTGCAATCAATTAATTGTTGACATTGTTGAAATTGAAAAATTTGATAAGAATGTACAATTTTTATAATTCTAGAATTCTTGAAGTTGAAATTGCATTTTCTATTAAAAATGTGAATTTATCTCAATATATTTATTGTTGAATTTGTAATTGTCCAAATTGCAATATAAAATTATGAAAAAAAATTAAATTGCATTTTATACTTTTGAACTTCTCAAATTTGTGATTATCAAAATGTCTAAAATGCATTGCTTGAAATTGCATTTTTCTTTTACAAAACGTGAATTATCCTCAATTGTACTTGTCTAAATTCTCAAATTTTGATTATCAAAATGCCAAAAATGCATTGGTTGGAATTGCATTTTCTTTTACAAAATGTGAATTCTCCTAAATTGTACTTTTGAAATTATCAAATTTAAAATGGTAAAAATGCCAAAATTGCATTTTCCTCTCAAATTGCAATTTTAATAATTCTTCAAGCATTGAAATTGTAATTCTTGATAGTTGAAAATGCAATCAACCAATTATTAAAATTCTACTTTTCATTGAAACACGTTTAATTTCTTCTCAATAATATACTTGTTCAAATTTCTAATTTTTATTGTCTAAATTGAAATTTTGTTATTGTGATTAATTACTAAAATTGCAATTTTTCTCATAAGAAATTGCAACATCAAGTAGAGAATTTTTAGATTCTTGGAACTGTAGTAAATCAATTGCTGAAATTGTGTTTTCTTTTTAAAATTGTGAATCTCTTATCAATCATATACTTGTTGAATTTCTCAAATTTTTTTTTGTCAAAATAGGAGAACTGCATTTTTTTTTAAGTTGAAATTGAAATTAGCTAGTTACTCTAGAACTACCTCATTCTCGTAGCAAAAAAAGAAAGGTTCTTTCAATACGTTACATGCCTATGCAAATCCTTACAATAAATGAATGGTTATTATAAAATAAAATTAAAATTAAAAAACAAAAAACATTTTTAATATATTTTAATTGTTGGAATTGCAATTATTGATCGCTGAAATTACAATTAACCAACTATTGAAATTTAATATTTCATTAAAAGAACTCCTCAATCATCTAAATTTTTGAAATTATGAATTTGGAGCTACAATTTGAATTAAAAGTTCATAAAATTTCAAATATGCAGTTATTGGTATGGTAATCAATTGAATGCTGAAATTGTGGAAATTACAATTTCTTGATGCTATAATTCCATTTTCTCATTAAAAAGTTCTAATTTTTATAATTCCCATCATTGAAATTGCAACTCTTGAATTCCCATTATTGAAATTGCAACTCTTGAATGGATGATATTGCAATATGCAATCTACTCATGAATTGCAATGAATTAATTGCTGATTTGTTGACTTTGACCTTTTAAATCATCACAATTATGATGATTTAGGAATGATTCTCTTAAAAAAATTGAATCTTAGTGGACTCATCGTCATCATATATTTCATTATTAATTAATTTTTTAATTTATTTTATAAATACATTTATGTATATGTCTTTCAAATTTCTTTCCCTCTAGGTAGATGGATCTATGCTCATTTAAAATTTTCTATTTTATTTTGGATCTATGCTCATTTAAAATTTTCTATTTTATATTTAAAATTAACATATAATATATAATAATTACATATAATTAAAAAATAGTATATTATCATTGTCACTTTTCATAGTTCATACTTTAAATAGTGTGTGATCCATAAACTATAAACAAATATATACTTTATTATTAAGCCATGTCAAACCATGTACTGTATTTTTCATTTGCAAGGAATAGTAAGCCTCATGTACTGTATTTTTCATTTGCAATGAAAAGTGCTTTGAATTAGCTATAATTCAATTTTAGGTTATAATTTTTTAAAAAGGTTTCAATATTTATAAAATAACATTTTTATTTTTTTTAATATTTTTTTATTTTTTCATTTATCAAAAAATTATGGTGGGATAAATATTACTAGTGTTATTAAAAATAATAAATTAATTTAAAAACATTTAATATTGAATTTTCTATGAATGCCATGTGGCAAATTTCAAATGGCATTGTTTACTTTTGTGTATTAGAAATACAAAATAGAAATTGGTGTCACCTACTATGTGAAGATCATGTTTTGACTTTGATATGGGGCTTTATAGGTGATGGAGACTCAAACCATGGGGTGATAGTTGGAGTGGTAGGTATAGAGGTAGCTATCACGAAGGAAAAACTCTTAATTTATGTAACAAATTTTATAAATTGAAATTTTAATTTTGCAGATATTGAAATTGTCGAAATTACAATTTCTGGATGCTAAAATTATAATATTGAAATTGCAAACAATATTGTTGAAATTGCAATTTATATATGGTAAAATTGCACATTCATAATGTTGCACTTATCTAAAGTGCAAATCTTGATCAATGAAGTTTCTTTTGCTTTATTGTTGAAATTGCATTTTTTCTTAAAAAATTGCAACTTTCTCCTCAATCATATAATTAGTTGAAATTTCAAATTTGTAGTTGCCAAAATTGCAATTTATCCACAATCATTTTATTGTTGAAATTGTGAATTGTTAGAATTGCATTTCCCGAAAATTGAAATTACAACTTGAATAGAAAATTTCTAAAATTGTGATATACAATTATCTAAACTACAATCAATTAATTAAGCCAACATGCAGGGATCAAACACTAACAATAAAACATTTGAGGATCAAATACTTAACCAATATGCTTTGGCTTTTCACAAGTTAAAATCCTTAATACCCTCATTCCTTGTGTGCTTTCCAAACCAATAAACACAATGCAGGATTGTGGGAAGTGATTGTGCAACAGCAAAACGCTATAAACCCCTGGAAAACCATAAACAATCACAGGAAGAAAAAATAAAACAAACTGAACACAAAACACTCTTTTAAAGGATGTCTCAACATATTAAAAGAAAGCTAACTCGGTGATTTACATGGGCTCAGCTCTAGAAGATCTTAATATGCAACTGCTCTGTACCCTGCAACACAGAGAAAAACTTCAAAATAGGCGTTTCCATTCCCAGACAACTATATTGTTCCCGGGAAAAAGAAGGATGAGCTGTGAAAAAACTTATCGCATTAGTTGGCGAGCATATAATGAAGATATTGAATATATAACATAAAGAAGTTGACAAGTACATACATTGGGAACGCAAGTTTCCTTCAACCATCTTCTAACCAAGGTGTTTTGGAAAGAAAAAAAAAACCTATCCACATAAAAATGCATTTTGCCTTCCATTATTCAATACCAATACGAATTTATTACCTTTAAGGAGCTTCATGTAACTTGAAACATATCGATATGGATTTTCATGTATTTTACGTTTACACATCTATATAGATTTTTATCCAAACCAACAACCATGTATTTATTTTCCTATGTTTGAAATGGTCCATCAGATAGGATGGTGTCGGCTGCTCCTTTCAAACACCAAATGGATAATGAGAAGCACCCCCCCTCATTGTTGAGATCGGTAGACTAGAACTGCACACATTGTTCAAGAATCCATTACAACTGCTTATCAGAGTTGAGAAATAATAACATGACGATAGAAACCTCACCAAAATCAATGCATCTGACTTCCCAGCTTCATTGAAAGCAGTAGAGTGCACTTCCTGCAACTTATCCTCATTAACGTGATCAAAACTCCTCGCAGATCTAAAATGCATTGCTCTATATGGCATTGGATGATTCTGGAAGAGGTCAGGCCAGTAGAAGCAGTCAATAAAGTTGTCATGAAAGGATGAGTATACGCCAAAGGAGTTGGGTCCAGCTTGTCAAATATCTCCTGCAACTATGCAACTGTTCCATCTCTTGAATGAAAGTTGGTGCACAATTAATGGGTTCCATCAAACGTTGGTGCGTCTTTGATCTCTTGAATCCCATCGTACTGACTACTCCCTGTTGATGTATTTGTAACTTCGGAAGATATTCACTTGTATAATGTATGTATTACATTTGTACATTATTGTATCCCCAACGGAGATGTATTATTCCTCCGATTGGAAGTGTCCCCACTTGCACTTGAAAGTGTCGCAAGTTATGTTGTAAGTGTCGTAACTTATACTTGATGGGTTATTAGACCACCTTGATGGGGTCTACCCTATATAAGTCATGTGGGTTAAAGGGTTTTTAGACCACCCTAGTGGGGGTCATCCCAGTCAACATTATGTTAAAAGTGGTTAAGTTGGGGCCGACCTAGTTAGAGTTAAAGGCTTGAGTGAAGTAGTGTATAAATAGAGAGGGCGTCTCTCTCATTTTACACATTCTCTTATTCACTCACTTCGCATTAGTGAGAGAGGAGGAGGAGTGTGCACAAGTGGAGGAGGAGTATGATGCTGAAGATATATATCTCTTGGGTTTGATCATTGTGATCCTTGTATTGGTGCTTATTCTATCTCTGAGGAAGTTGTGGGGTTTTTCACCTTCTAATTTTTCCCGGGTGAAATGTTTTGTGTCTCTTGTCTCTTATCTCTTATGCTTGATATGTTGTACATGTTGTTCTCTCAGTTAAGATCCTAGATCATATTGAATTAAATTCTGAAAAACTAACATGATATCAGAGCTAGCCTGAAGGAAGGCATGGTATGGCATTTATGGCACTTGTTGCACTTGCAACAAATTGGAAGCTAGGGCTTGATATAGCAAAAACCAGTCATCGTGGCACTTTCGCTATAAATCCATTTTGGTGAAGGGTCAGGTTCTGAAACTTCTAAAGGTCATAGATAACATCTCCATGTACCTTTTTTCTGAATCAAAGCATCTAATTCAATGTACTTTGTTATTTATGATCCGTACAAGTTAGGTTTTCTACCTCTTCCAGATCTCAGTCATAAACAGGTGACCTAGGAAAAAAGTTCACAACTTGGTATAGGAAGCTCCAAATGAAATTTTGTAAAAAGTGACAGGTAGGGAACAGAGTGTACTTTCACAAGTCCTCTTTTCAGAGGCCGAAGGTGAAACAGTGACACGTGGCACTCTGTACAAGCTCGCTCTCCTGTTTCATCCCATAAACAAGTCATGTTGTGACACTTGGCATAACTCTCTCTCAGAAAATCCATTTGAGGTAAGACCTGTGGGGTTAGAAAGATGACAGGTCAGGCTACCAGAGGTCGATGTTTCAGACCCTATGGATCCTAAATTTATGAGTTACACCAGAAAAAATCAGGTGCATAGTTATGTCAAAACATAATTCGATTCTAAGCACCTTCATTCTTGGCTTGTCACTGCTGCCGGAATTTAGGGTTTCGAAGAAAGTTGGAATTCTTGGAATTAGATACCACGGATATATGATCCTCATCATAATCAAAATTTAGAGACCAAGATAAAAAAATTTGGTTGGGCAGAAGGTCGGGCTTGATCAAACCCTAGTTCGGGATTTTGACCGGAAAGGTGGAAAATTAGGGCTTCTGCAAAAGTTGGATTTTTTGAAATCTGTGACCACGGCTGGAAGATCCTCAGAAAAATCAAAGTTTATAACACAAGATTGAACCTTTTGTATGGGCGGAAGACTGAGCTTTATCAAACCCTAGTTCGGGATCCTGTCTAGAAGATCCAGAAGTTTCAAAGGCAATTTTGAGGGGTCAAATTTTGGAGATTTCAAAATTGAAGTATACCAGCTTGATCAGCTCAGCAAGCAAATCTAAGTGGATTGGGTTAATCCTAGAATAAAATGAATTGGACACCTGCATAAGTGAATAAGTTCCATTTCCAGAGGGAGATGAGGCTAAGGCCTTACATAAGAATGCTACAAGCAATCTCGACAGGTATGACTTGAGGAGATACATGTATGTTTTGAAATCTGTTCATGATTAAGTTTATGATATGTTTGTCTTCATATTATTGAGGTTAGTAACAATCTTGATTAATTTTAGAATTGTCTTATCACCCTAGTAAAAGTATGAATGCATGTGAATGATAGAATACATTCATTGATTAGGTTTATGACACTTATGATTGTACTAATGCACTGTGGTATTGTATGAGGATGATGTTGTCCGCTAACATGAAAGGTACAAATCAAGTTCTAGATAAAGAACATATGACCATGGTGACATGAAGAAAAAGACCAATCCATAATCATGGATCACATAGAAGCTCTACTTATGAGGTATGTATAATTTGGTTCTACAATGGTTAACTTATGAGTTATGCAGGTTACTAAGCACAAGTCATTGAAGAGAGCAAGAAGACATTGTTTGAGAATGTTAGAGATAACTAGCAAACATGATAACCAGGTATGTTTTTGCTATATCAAGTTAGAACCCTACCTTGCATTAGGATCTTATACTCTTGTATGAATGATTATTCTTGAAGTTAGAAGTTTAAGTAATCAACAGTTTATGCATATTATATTTCTTACTTTGATTGATGATATGACTAACCAGAAGAGTCCTATGGTCAAGTAATAGAAGTCCTCCCTGAAACCTGGAATACTAATGCTTGTGATAAATTACCTGTGTGTGAAATGATCATGACCATAGATGTTAAGAGTATTTAGGATCATAATGTTTTGATAGTATTGAGATTATACTAATATATGTATGGTTATGTATGAGATCTTGAGGATAACACAGTGATGACACTAGCGCACACTTAAGCATGCATAGTGGTCCAAGATGTATATAAGTTCAAGGATAGATAATCCAGGAAGCAAAGATCAAGAGGGAGCACACTCCAGTAGTTCCTGCAAGGAAGCAAAGATTGCGAGGGAGTCCACCCAACAACTAAACAAAGATAAGTATTTGAATTATCATTTCTTATTACTTAAATGATGTTGTTCATCCATGTACATACTTATGTTCCTAGATTTAGGATGTACATTTTGCATTTTAGAAAAGTTGCATTAATGAACAAGATACTACTAATATGCAAGTAATGGGTAAGTGGCCTATGGTACTGTACAACATTCCATTGCTACTTATCTAGAATGAAACCTCTTGGCTAACATGTTGGGAGTTGTGCACACTCTTAACAAATGTTCTAGTAGAGATGGAAGGCATCTAGAAAGTTACCGTGTGAATACGGGGTATGGATAAATGTTGTATTGAAGCATTGGCTAAGATAATTGCATGACTGTATGACATATGTCTTTATGCATAAGAATGTGTTTTTGAAAAACTATGAGAAGTTTCTAATCATGCAATTGAATTTGACTTGTAGGAAAGATCGTGTACAATCGCCTACAAAAGAAGGAAAACAACATTTGTTCCAGCAACAAAGTTCAAGAAAATTATCTATTGAAGATATTGAAGAATCTGAAGTTCCCAGGATCCGGGATGCAATAATGGAAGGATGTCATGATCAAGGAGTACTAGTCGATCATGAAGAATGATGTCTGGGATGTGGTCCCGAGACCAAAAGGGAAGTCTGTTGTGACTTCCAAGTAGATCTACAAGATCAAGCATGCTGCAGATGGAAGCATAGAGAAATACAAGGCAAGGATAGGTTGATTGTCAACACGAATAAGAAGCTTTCTGTCGAGTTCAAGATGAAGGACTTGAGTATGATGCATTACTTTCTAGGTATGGAGGTGTGGCAGAGTACAGATGGAATCTTCCTTGGGAAAGGGAAGTATGGAGTAGAGATCTTAAAGCGGTTCGGGATGATGGACTGCAAGGCCATGGACACACCTATGGAATTGAACCTGAATCTATTGAGTGATGCTTCATCAGAGTCGGTTGATGCCACGATGTATTGTCAGATGATTGAGTCCTTGATGTACCTGACGAACATGAGACCAGATATTTGCTTTGCGGTGAACACCTTGATCCAATTCCTGACGGATCCTAGACATGTTCACCTGATTGCTGTAAAGCATATTCTGAGGTACCTGAAGGGTACAGTTGATTATGGGCTGAAGTATGATGTGAATGAAAAGTTTAACCTGGAGTGTTATGTTGATTCATATTGGGCAGGAAGTGCTACAGATAGGAAGAGCACTTCGAGGTGCTGCTTCAATATGGGATCAGGTGTGATCTCTTGGTTTAGCAGGAAGCAGTCCTGTGTAGCACTGAGTACAGCCGAAGCAGAGTATGTCATAGCTTGTTCGGCCAATTGTGAGGCATTATGGCTTAGGAAGCTACTGTCTGAGTTATTTGATCTCCCGTTGGATGCTACCTATATCTATTGTGACAACCAGAGTTGTGTAAAGTTGTCAGAGAACCCGGTGTTCCATGACAGGTCGAAGCACATCAAGATCAAATATCACTATATCAGGGATATGGTGCAGAGAGGAGCAGTGAAGCTCTTGTATGTTGCGACGGATGAGCAGGTTACAGATGTTTTGACGAAACCACTAGCCAGAGTGAAGTTTGAGTACTTCAGAGAGAGGCTTGGTGTTCTTCAAATTGAAGATACTTCAAGGAAGAAGTGATGGGACACATTTGCAGGAGCCATTCCAAGCATGGTGACAGGAGGATCCTTCCCATGTCTGTGGATGTAAGCATTGTGTGATGAGCATCAGGACGATGCTCCAGTTACTGCTATGTATGATGATCAGGATCATCATGTGTGATGATAGGCATCAGGTGGATGCTTGGTATGATCAGTTTGATTATACGATGATGACATGCATCAGGACGATGCAGTGACGATGATCAGGATGATCATGCGATGATGACATGCATCAGGATGATGCAGTGATGATGATCAGGATGATCATGCGATGATGACATGCATCAGGACGATGCAGTGACGATGATCAGGATGATCATGTGATGATGATGTGCATCAGGATGATGTACGGTATGATGATGATCAGTGTGATCGTGAGTATCAGGATGATACTCCATGGTCATGGACAGGTTGTGCATGTAGCACAGAAAAGATTCTGGGAGATCCGATAGGTTGAGCAGTGTGCTCGTAAAATTCCTGGGATGCTCTTTCGAGGTTTTTCTACTAGAGGCATGTAATCAGCCCTAGAGATCCGATAGGTTGAGCAGTAAGCTCGTAATCAGTCCTAGGATGCTCTTTAGAGTACTTGCAGGTTGCAAGATGCTCTTTAAAGGTTTTGCCTAACCACATGTAATCATCCCTAGAGATTCGAGAGGTTGAGCAGTAAGCTCGTAATCAATCTTGGGATGCTCTTTAGAGTACTTGCAGGTTGCAAGACGCTCTTTAAAGGTTTTGTGGTGCGGGGGTCACATATAATCAGTCCTGGAGATCCGATAGGTTGAGAAGTAAGCTCGTAATCAGTTCTGGGATGCTCTTTAGAGTTCTTGTAGGATGCAAGACACTCTTTTAAGGTTTTGTGATAGTCAACATGTAAAAGATCCTATAGTCTGAGCTAGGTTTTGTTGACGCACGTAAATAAGTCCTGAGGATTCCACAGTATGGCCACTGATGATGAACACCTACAGGAGGCTAGGCCTACAACCAACATGAAAAAGGGTTGGCTCTGTAGAACTTCCTATGACAAGAAGAATTAGAGATATCCCAGTGATCGAGATGACGAGTACAGCAGCAGTGATGATGATGATGCTTCGTGATCCAGTGATGATGATCCAGCTCCAGAATTGAAGACTTGTGCCTATATGTATTGATGACTTGTGTCAAGAGAATACCTTCCTAGTTAAGAGGGAGTGTTGATGTATTTGTAACTTTGGAAGATATTCACTTGTATATTGTATGTATTACATTTGTTCTTTATTGTATCCCCAACGGGGATGTATTATTCCTCTGATTGGAAGTGTCGTCAATTGCACTTGAAAGTGTCGCAAGTTATATTGTAAGTGTCGTAACTTATACTTTATGGGTTATTAGACCACCTTGATGGGGTCGGCCCTGTATGATTCATGTGGGTTAAAGGGTTATTAGACCACCCTAGTGGGGTTCGGCCCAGTCAACATTATTTTAAGTGGTTAAGTTGGGGCCGACCTAGTTAGAGTTAAAGGCAAGTGAAGTAGTGTATAAATAGAGAGGGTGACTCTCTCATTTTACACATTCTCTTATTCACTCACTCCGCATTAGTGAGAGAGAGGAGGAGTGCGCACAAGTGGAGGAGGAGTATGCTGCTGAAGATATCTATCTCTTGGGTTTGATCATTGTGATCCTTGTATTGGTGCTTATTCTATCTCTGAGGAAGTTGCGGGGTTTTTCACCTTCTTGGTTTTCCCCGGTGAAATGTTTTGTGTCTCTTGTCTCTTATCTCTTATGCTTGATATGTTGTACATGCTGTTCTCTCAGTTAAGATCTTAGATCATATTGAATTAAATTCTGAAAAACTAACACTCCCCTGTCACCTCCACCATTGTACATGGCCCATCGGACAAGGCAGCACCTGTCACGGGATTTTATCATGCATGACCTTGATCACATGGACAATGGCATCCACCATATGATGGGCATCCATCGGAGCTACAAGAAAAGACCTTGATACCTGAAATTGCAATCAACCAATTCCTGAAATTTTAGTTTTAGTTAAGACAACAATAATGTCATGTTTGGACATAGTTGCCTTGAATTTTTTTTAGAAGTTGTCATTCTCATTTCCTCTCTTAATTATGTTATGGCCTAGATGCTCATATTTAATTGAAAGTTAATTAGGTGAATTGAAATTTGAATAGCTTGTGTTAAACAATGTAATATGATAAAATAACAAATAGCAAATTATATTGAAGATGAAAAGAAGTCAATAGTGCATCATCGTGGAATTTTGGGTTCTTATACATGTCTATATGAACTATTGGATGCTTCATTTCATGTTTTGAATGTAAATAATTAGAGAAAGGTTTAATAATGTATTAAGCCTAATAAATGCAAGCTCATTTTTATTGCAAAAAATCATTCATTACTTATAGATTTATTAATTATATTTTTTAGTATATCCAATTGAAAAATTTTAATCAAGTTTAGCTAATGTTACACTTTTAAAATCAATATTTTGAAAATATAAAGAAACCCAATGCCTCTATTTGAACAACGTAAACTATTTCCTGGCAATTTATCTAGATTTTGAAGAAAATTAAGGATTCCAAAACCTCAAGAATAAGAGAGGGTTCCCAAGACCAAAGACTTGTGGATTGTTTTTAAATCATTTTACAAGATTTTTATTTAATCACTCAATTGTTCCATTTGCTTATGGATGACAAGAGGAACACTTTCTATGTTCTATCATAAATGTAGACGTAATAATATTTATGTACTCATAATAAAGTGTTCCTATGTTAAGTTTTCATTTTTAAGTAAGTGTTATGGAAGGTAGAAAGCCAAGAAGATATTTGGGATGAGTAGAAGAGATGTGGCAACAAGATGAAGGAGATGTGGTACAAGTCATACGACAATAATTAAGATGATGTTTATTGGATCTAGCTTGGGTGGTTGGGAGAAATGATTGTTACCCTCCCCACAGGTTCAATTCTTGAAGTGGCATGATGTTCTTGTTAAGCCTCTATGTAATATTTTCCAACAAAATCATAAAATATTTCGATAAATCTAATGACAAATATTTATTTTATAAACAATATCCAAACCAAAATCATAAAATATTATGATAATTCTTATATAAAAAAATATTTTAAATTAAGATAAACATCAATAATAATCTGAATAATTTAAAAGTAATTAACATTAATATTAAATTTAATTCAAATATAATTCACAACTTTAAATATAATAAAATATTATTAAAATAATAAAAAATACAAATAAATACAAACTTTTACAATTCATCCAACTCATATGGAGTTACAAACTTTTACAATTCATCCAACTCATATGGAGTTACAAACTTTTTACAATTCAACCAATCATATGCAATTAGTTTGGAGCACAAGAGTAAGCCTATATTTCAATGGAGAAGAGGTTATAACACAAGTACTTACTATAGACCCATTATATTAATAAAACCCAATAACTGACTATAAATGCAATTGTGAAATTACTATCATGTGAGTACCATTTGTCAAGATGTCAAGAACCCCGGCTCGTGGTATTATAAAAGTGAAGTTTTGACGGTTTATAACCTCTCAAATTCTTAAATTTGATAAATAAAAATTAAATATAAATAAAATACATTTTCAAAATATGTTTGACACTAAAATTTTCCAACCATGTTAATGTCAAAATAGTCGTAACCAAAACTTGCAGGGCTCCTACTCGCCGGAATTAGATAGACCATTTTTTGTCAAAATCTCAATTTGAAGCAATTTCGACGATTTGGATAGTTTTAAAATTGGGCAATTAGTCTAGAATAGGAAATCCCCATTACTAAAATTACAAAAAAATGAAAATAGCAATTTCCAACCAGAATTTTAATAAGTTTTGGACCCAAAATCACAGAAAAAGCAAGGCGTTTTGGTTTTCTTGTATGCTACGCGCTTGCAATGAAAGTTCTACACCTGAATTTTATTAACAACATTTTTTCATTAGCCACCCAAGTCTCGAGCGTCCCCTTTCTTAATATATTTTTACGGAAGAATAGTACACTAGTACCGTTTTACTCCCATTTACAAAATCTGTAAAGGTTCATCATGCTGGAAAATTGAATCAGATGGTGACCACGTAAATCTGCATGGTCACAACAGCGAAGTGAGAGAGGTGTAAATGCAAATCATAATGACAATGGTGCAAAATGAAAATACTAATATCGGTGTCATTATTTAGACATGAATCAAGGAGAAATCGCTCGCAAAAGTCTCCACAAGACATTTGGGCTTCTAATCATCAACCTCTATTCGGGTACACAGGGTACTCCCAAAAGACTGAACACCTGGAGCAACCACTTCACACAAACAAATCACAGATCAACACACCGATGTTTTGACGTGGTTTAAACCCTCGAGAGGGAAACACTCCACGGCCCCGGCCAAATAGCTACTACGGAGAAGTTTGTTATGCAAAAGAAAGAAAGTTACAAATGAGCTTCTCATAATCGATCAACTAGACAATGAACCTCTATGCTCTTTAAATAGAGATCATGGACCAATCGAGTGTTAAGCCACGGATCAAGGGTAGGTATGATCTAAGAGAAGTTGAGCCGTCGGATCACTCTATGTCTAGAACATATCGTGACCGTCGGATTAAATATTTACAAATGCATACTAAAGAAACACACTTTACCTAATGGATATATTACACAAGTTGATCTTAACTAACTCCTACGTGTCTAAATATCCTAACATCCCCCCTTAAGAACAACTTGGGATAGGATTGAAGGATTTACAAAAGTGACACTATTAGGAGAAGGAAGGAGGCATTAGAGCCTATCCCCCCTTAATGACAAATTCCTGAACTCCTAACATAGATCGAAGTTTAGAAGACTTCGCTTCTGTAAGAGACTTGGTGAAGATGTATGCAACTTGATCATCTGTAGGGAAAAAGAGCACTTCAAGAACACGATCATGAACAAGATTTCTGATGAAGTGCATATGTAGCTCAATGTGTTTGCTGCGTTGATGTAGGACTGGATCTTTGGCAAGCTTGATGGCACTTTGATTATCGCACCAAAGTGGAGTAGGCTGCTGCTGCTCGAATGCATTGTTTGTCTTCCCTCTTAAGCTTTCATTCTTCACATAAGAGTTTAAGAGTTTTGTACTTAGATAAATAATCTTTAATGCATGAAAAATCACTTGGATTTAAAGAAATAAACTCATTTTCGAGTTGGTGACCTCAAATTGCATTGTGTTTACCAAACATAGATTCCAACTTGTCCCAAGCAGTATTAGGTTCATCAATTCCAAATATGTGGAATCGCAAATCAATAGAGATTGACATCCCAATCAATCCACGAGCTTCATCACATCTATTTGCCCATTTTATTTTCTTATCATCATTAGTGGGTTCTGTTTCTTTCCCTGAGGTAATTCTGAAAAGTCCCCTACTTCGTAGAACATCCTCCATACGAGATTTCCATGAGAAATAGTTGGAATTGGTAAGTAGAATATCACAAGGGGAAGCCATTTTGTAAAATTAATGGTTGTAAAAACATACGTAAAAGAAGGGAAGGAGGAAGGGGGCTTTTTTTGTTCTTACTCTTCTCTCTCGGTTTCCGTGCTTGCCTCTTTTCCTGTAAATCACACCACAAACCGAAACAAAAAAAAAATTTCCACACTTATGGGGTTAGATCTCGTTAGCTTGCCCGGAAAGTCTACGTTTTCTCTCTGTTTCTGATTTTTTGAGATCGCACAAGGTGCACGGCAAAGAGCATACACAGCCGAGAAAAACCCTTTCCCTTTCTATTTCTGATTCACCGAGATCGCACAAGGTGCATGGAAAAGAGCATACGCAGACAGGGAAAGCAACAATCTGAAACTAAAAAAATCTAATAATAAAAACTGATAAAATATGAGGATTTTTTTTTTAAATATAAAAACCGTCACTGTAACATTATACCTTCAGATCTGATGAAATATGCGTTTCTGAAGCAACCAGAAACCGTTTTCGATCAAACGAAAACTATTTCCCAATGGAAACGGTGCTCCGGACGCAATGGAACACCTCCCATAGCCCATAAATGCACAAAAATACCAAAACCAGAAACCCTTTCAAGTTTCGGCAACAACAGCTCAAGATCTAGATCATAACTGGAAGCGGTTCTTCATAAAAGCTCTGATACCATGTTCAAGTACATAGGGTACTCCAAAAAGATCGAACACCTAGAGCAACCACTTCACACAAACAAATTATAGATCAACACACCAATGTTTTAATGTGGTTTAAACCCTCGAGAGGGAAACACTCCACGGCCTCGGCCAAATAGCTACTACGGAGCAGTTTATTATGCAAAAGAAAGAAAATTACAAATGAGCTTCTCATAATCGATCAACTAGACAATGACGCTCCATGCTCTTTAAATAGAGATCATGGACCAATCGGGTGTTAAGCCACGGATCAAGGGTAGGTGTGATCTAAGAGAAGTTGAGCCGTCGGATCACTCTATGTCTAGAACATATCGTGACCGTCGGATCAAATATTTACAAATGCATACTAAAGAAACACACTTTACCTAACGGATATATTACACAAGTTGATCTTAACTAACTCCTAAGTGTCTAAATATCCTAACAACCTCATAATTTGAGGAGTTAGAGTTTCATAAAATAGTAAGCAGCTCATCCATACTAGGACTACAAGGAAAATCCATCTGCATACGTATACAAATAGGCTTGAGGGAACCCATGGCTGTGAAATTAAACTCTGGGCCAGTGATAAAAAAGGATCTTGTACCCATATATAGATATGAATATGAGGACAATCATAATTCGAACTCAAACGAGTTTGAGGGCGGGAAGCGGAAATGTCACTTATATCTGATAGAAAGGCGGAACAGAAAAATTCAAAATTCAAATGGGCGCGGTTGCGCGAGCATGTCAGACAA
This sequence comes from Larix kaempferi, assembly GCA_027924585.1. Taxonomy (NCBI): domain Eukaryota; kingdom Viridiplantae; phylum Streptophyta; class Pinopsida; order Pinales; family Pinaceae; genus Larix; species Larix kaempferi. The sequence goes on along the minus strand of BSBM01000358.1, from coordinate 17,265,181 downwards.
TCGGTTGCATTAATGAATTTCCCAGGTTGGAAAGGATTACTGAAACGGATAACATTTCTGACAGAATTATCTGAAGCGGTGATCGCGGGCGCAATCGGGCAGGGTGTTAAAGGTTGTTTACCATGCGTCACATCGCCTACAGACTTGGCATCCACCATCTGATGCTTGGATGCAGGGTGATACTGATAGATGGCACATTGGTAGGGTTATACTGATCAGTAATGGGAATCCATCGAAGCAAATGTTTTAGGGAGCTACAAGAAAACGGTTTTGAGGAAAACGTTGTTAATATAAAAGAAGATGGAGAGGTGGGTCCATGTCACCACATACTCCTACAAAAGGAATCTGCAATCGAGATAAGGATTGCCGAAAACATGAAATAGTATTTTGTCCAGGGTGGAACATGTTTAATAAGCATTAGTGCATTTAATGTTGTTGGGATATCAACTGTTAAATTGATCAATCTCATTATATGTTTATTGTTGTTGGGATTTCAACAGTTAAATCTAATTCAGTGATCAATCTATTTATTGATAACCTTTCCATCCATTGCTTAATTCAAATGGTTGATAACCTTGCAAATTTACTGTTGTTTCTCCCAAAAACACAATTTATATATCATGAAATCATAATTTTTTTATTTTTTTTTGTAACTAGGGAAATCTGTAACTGGGAAGGGGCTGGTACTAGCATGACACTAGCACTGGGTCCAAGGATACAAGCATGGGGCATGGGTAAGACGGGGTGATTTCCAATTAATAAAAAATATATATCAAGTTTTCATGTCAATTCAAGACATTCGATTGCAATATCACAATCCGGTTGCAAGTATAATGATGCATGCATCGTCTCAGGGATTTATAAATTTTGTCTCACATGTATACTTCCACCTTGCCAGATATTGAGATGAGAAAAAATCTATTGATTCAGTGAAATGTGTCTTCCAAATAAAAAAATAAAGGATTTTATGGTGTTGGAAGTATGCATGATCATTAAGGTATTTAAGATTTTTGGACGGAAGACCAAAAACAGTAATAGGCATTGTTGTCCATTGGTCCATTGAAGTGTTCTTGCTCTATTTGTATTCAGTTCTGTGCACATTAAATCAACCTTCAACCAATAGGAAAAATAATTAAAACTTCATTAAAAAATACGCTCAATAGTTCAAATTCCTGCCGAAACAAGAGAAACATATTAAAAACAGGATAAAGAATTAAAACTTCATTAAAAAACACGCTCAATAGTTCAAATGCCACGTGAAACAAGAAAACATATTAAAATTTTGTTTGTGGTTTACATGGTCTTCATAGCCTTGTGATTTATTGAGCATTGGGCTTATGCATGCACTCTCACAACCACAAGGGATTGTTGGAAAAATGTAATTACGAGTTGATTGCGCATCTAGTCCGCACGGGTTCTGTCAGTCCACAAATCTACAAAGATGTCAGACACTCAGTCAGTCAGTCAGAAGGCTTCTTGCACACTTCCTTGTATTTATTTAGCCGTGTTTGTATTCCGCAAGTCAAAAATTCTTAGGTAGAAATTAATTACAGTCTTTAATGTAACTCGGTAGCTGTGTGAAATAAAGGAGAAGAAGAATATGTCAGCGATGTGTTTGAGAGCCCAAGCTCTGTAAGAAGTGAAAGATCAAAGTAAAATCCCATCTTTGTGTAATGTGGCCAAGTTTCCCTATTTTACTGCCGTAATATATATAAGTCTATAGTTTTATGTATTCATTCTCAAGAATGTTGAATATTAAGTTTGACGTAAGCTTCAAAAGCTTCGCGGCGAAATCAAGAAGTTCACAAAGTAAAGTATTTCGTGAAGTTAAGAACTTCACATTTAATGTGAAGTCAAGTTCCGCGAAGTTAATTTCTGCCAAGTCAAGTTCCGTGAAGTTAATGTCCATCGAAGTGAAGTCTTTGGCGAAGTGAAAGTTGTGGTTTCCGTCAAAATTGCAAAGAAAAGAAAAATAAATATTTACTGCGTAGTTAATTTTGAATTAACTGCGTGGTGTGCTTTTCCCTTGATCTGGTATCAGAGCTCAGTTTACAGAGAAAATAAATTCTATTTACAAAAAGGGAAAAGTGATTAAGAATGGCTTCCACTTCTGGTAATTTGCAAACTCCAATATTTTCAGGTAAAAATTATATGAATATTGGTCTCTAACTATGAAAGTTTCATTCAGAGGTCAAGAAGTATGGGAAATAGTCCAAAATGGCTATGCAGAATGAGCAGATCTAGTAGCATATAACAATCTCACACAAGCTGAGAATGATGTTTTGAGGGAACAGAGGAAGAAAGATGGAATGGAATTATTCTACATACATCAAGCAACACGAATCCATACTCCCAAGAATAGCAGCAGCAACGTCAGCTAAGGAAGCATGGGACACACTAGAACTTCTTATCAAGGTAAGGAATACCAAACTACAAATCCTTAGAAGAGATTTCGAATCTCTGTCAATGAAAGATACAGAGTCAGTAGGATCATTCTATACTCATGTTATTGGTCTGATTAATCAAATAAAGTCTCATGGAGAAAATCTAAGTGACCAAAGAGTTGTTGAAAAAGTCCTTATAGTTCTTCCAAAGAAATTTGAATCTTTAGTTGTGACCTTGGAGGAAAACAAAGATCTATCCCAATTTACTATTGATGAGTTGCAAGCCTCACTCCTCAATCATGAACATAGAATCAGCAAATCAGATACATCATTATAAGGTGCATTTGCATCACAGTCATCCATAAGTCATAGAAGAGGCAGGGGAAGATCAAACTCTAGAGGCAGAGGAAGAAGTTCTTTCAAAGGAGATCGCAGCAGCATCCCTACATATGTCACTGGTAGAATTCAGAATCAGATCCCCAGTCATCCAAGTGGACAGAGGTTTGATAATCAAAAATTCAATGTCATTACTGTAAGAAGTTTGGACACTTCGCATATGAATGCGGGAAGAAGCAGTATGACCAAGGAAAGAAAGGTCAATCACATTCAAGCAACACTAGCACTTCACCCAGCTCCATGTTTTTAGCATGTGCATCTCCACTTGAATGCAATGCTATCCAAGAAAGTCCAACTAACATATGGTATTTAGACTCAGGCTGTAGCAATCATATGACTGGTAATTTAAATCTATTCTCTAGTCTAAATAATCAATTCAAACTGATGTCACACTTGGAAACAATATTCAAGTCTTTGTTTTGGGTAAGGGTATTGTTGATATTCTAACCAAACAGGGGGAGCAGAAAACTATGTCTGGTGTTTATTATGTTCAAGGTTTAAAGCATAATTTGATGATCATTGGACAACTGTTAGAAAAAGGTTACAAAGTTTATATGATAGGAAATCATTGTTTGATTAAGGACATACATCCAAGCAATCGCTTAATAGAGAAAGTGCATATGACAAGCAATCACTTGTTTCCATTTAGGATAAGACCAAACACAAAAGGAAAAACAACTCTAGTTGTTTATGGAAGTCAGAATGGAAACTCAAAAGTTGTATTTGAGGCAGAAAGTAAAGCAACGTCTCAAACAGAAATACGGGATGAATCCTGGTTGTGGCACTTCATATTTGGACATCTGAATTTTGGTGGGATGAAGCTACTGCACATGAAGGACATGGTGAAAGGATTTCCATTGATTGAAAAGCCAGAGAGAATTTGTGAAGGCTGTATTTTTGGAAAACAGCACAGAGAGACTTTTCCAGTCGGAAAGTCATATAGAGCTCGCACAGCACTTGTAATTGTGCACTCTGATATTTGTGGACCAATGAAAACACCATCCATAGGAGGTTGCATTTACTTACTCACATTTATTGATGATTTCACAAGAAAAACCTGGTCATATTTTCTAAAACATAAATCGGATGCGTTTGGATGTTTTTAGCAGTTCAAGGAACTTGTGGAGAAGCAGAGTGGTTACAACATCAAGATCTTAAGAACAGACAGAGGTGGTGAGTATGCTTCAAATGATTTCTTAAAATTTTGTAAAAATCATGGCATACACAGGCAATTCACTGCGAGGTATACACCATGGCATAATGGTGTCACAGAGAGGAAGAACAGAACCATTATGGAGATGGCGCGCAGTATGTTGGAATCCATGCATCTGTCAAATGAATACTAGGTTGAGGCAGTAGCAACTGTTGTATACATCATGAATCGATGTCCGACGAAGAGTATGAAGAAAAAATTTCCGTGGTAATCTTGGACAGGTATGAAATACAGCGTTTCGCATCTAAAATTTTTTGGCCATGTCGCATACGCACATGTTCCAGATCAGCTGAGAAGGAAATTAGACAACAAAGGACAGAAATGTATCTTTGTTGGGTATTCTGAAGACACGAAAGCATACAAGTTGTATGACCCAATCACAAGAAAAGTTATTATTAGTCGAGATGTTCAATTTGTAGAAAATGAAGCATGGGATGGAACTGTAGAGAAGAATGTTAAAATCGTGTCACATGTCGAACATGATCACATCGCAGAGGATGTGGTTGAGACTCCGCATGTGAATCATAATTTCGCAGCTCCATCTATTCCTAGGACACTGCGACATGTTTGAGCACAAGGAACTCTGACACAAGTCACAGTTCAAGCTACTCCGACAAGCACACCAAGAGCGCAGCAAACTCCGTCAAGTAGTTCGCGGAGTTCAACATCAACAACTCTGACAAAGACAAGAATTCTGCATGAGATATATGAGACTAGTACACCCAATTGATTCTCAGATTTTGCATTATTTTCTCAAATTAATGATCCGCTAACATTTCAAGAAGCTGTTGAAGATAAAGTTTGGGCTCAGGCCATGGATGAAGAAATGGAATGCATTGAGAAGAATCAAACATGGGAATTAGTCAATGTTCCTAAGGACAAGGATGTTATAAGCGTCAAATGGATTTATAAGACCAAGCAATATGCTTATGGAAATGTGCGGGAGCACAAGGCAAGATTGGTAGCAAGAGGATTCATAAAGTAGCCTAGCATAGACTTCAATGAAACTTTTGCACTTGTAGCACGAATTGACACTGTCAAAACAGTTTTGGGCATCACAACACATAAGAAATGGCATGTTTATCAAATGGATGTTAAGTCTGCATTTTTAAATGGTTATTTGGAGGAGGAAGTATATGTGGAGCAACCACAAGGCTACGAAGTCCCAGGACAAGGACACAAAGTATACAGGTTGAAAAAGGCACTCTATGGTTTGAAGCAAGCTCCTAGAGCTTGGTACAGCCGCATTAACTCTTATCTCATTCAGAATGGATTTCACAGAAGTGAATGTGAGCCAACGCTGTATACAAAAATCAAAAGCAAGGTAATAAGATAATTGTCTACCTGTATGTAGATGATTTAATATTTATTGGTGATTTTGGCATAGAGGTATTTAGATCAGTCATGGAAAGTGAATTTGAAATGACTAATTTGGGGCTTATGAAATATTTTCTGGACATTGAAGTCCAACAGATTGAAAATTTCATATTTATATCTCAGTCGAAGTATGCAAGTGATGACTTGAACAGATGTAAGATATTAAACTGCAAGACAGCTCCAACACCAGTAATAGAAGGTTTTAAATTGAGAAAGGATGATGATGGATTCAATGTAGATCCTACTATGTTTAAAAGGCTTGTTGGCAGTCTTATGTATCTTATAGGGACATGACCAAACATCATGTATGGATTCAATTTAATCTCAAGATTCATGGAGTCACCAAAAGAATCTCATTAGCAAGCAACTAAAAGAATCCTGAGGTATGTAAGTGGAACAAAAGTTTTTGGTATTCTGTATTCAACCTTAGAAAATTTCAAACTCATTGGATACAATGACAGCAACAATGGAGGCAGCATAGATGACAGAAAAATCACATCTAGAAATACATTTCATTTAGGAATAGGTGTTGTATCATGGTATTCAAAGAAACAACCCATTGTAACTCTATCTTCAGAAGAAGCAGATTATGTCACAGCTAAAAGTGATGCATGTCAAGCCATTCGGATGCGGAGGATTTTAAGTGATCTATCGCAGAACCGGAAAGAATCCACAACCATTTACTGCGACAACAATTTAGCTATCGCACTGTCAAAGAATCATGTGTTCCACAAGAGAACTAAGCACATCGAAACAAAGTATCATTTTATCAGATAATTGATAAATAACAAAGAAATATTGCAGGTCTGAAAATTATGTAGCAGACATCTTTACAAAACCATTGAAAAGGGACACATTCCAATATCTACGAAGTTGTTTGGGAGTGACAAGTTCTACACAGTGAACTTCGTCATGCATAGAGAAAGTTTCGGCTCTGAAATATTTTGCAAAATTTTATTTTTGTTTAATGATCCCCATCCGCCCATAATTAAGGGGGAGTGTTGGAAAAATGTAATTACGAGCTGATTACACATCTACTCCGCGTCGGCTCTATCACTCACTCAGTCAGTCTTTTTTTCAGTCCACAGAGCCGCAGAGATGTCATACATTCAGCCAGTCTGTCAGAAGGCTTCATGTACACTTCCTTGTATTTATTTAGCCGCGTTTGTATTCCGCAAGTCAAAAATTCTTAGTTAGAAATTAATTGCAGTCTTTAATGTAACTCGATAGCTTCCGGGTGAAGTGAAACCAAGTCTTTGTATATGTATAAGAAGAAGAAATGAAAAACACACACAGAGGAACAGAGAGAGATGTGTGAAAGAAAGGAGAAGAAGAATATGTATGCGATGTGTTTGAGAGCCCAAGCTTGGTAAGAAGTGAAAGATCAAAGTAAAATCTCATCTCTGTGAATGCGGCCAAGTTGCCCTGTTTTACTACGGTAATATATATAAGTGTATAGTTTTATGTATTCATTCTCAAGAATGTTGAATATTACATGTCACACATCTTCTCCATATTTACTTGTGTAAATGTTGTTTACATTTACGGTCTATAAAAGAAATCAAGATTTCCAAATATTGCACAGTGGTAAGTTATGTTTTAATGCGAAGTAACTTCAACGTAAGCTTCACTTAAATGTTTTGGTTCTTATGTCTTAGCAAGAAATATTTCAACCTAAAGTTGGTTTAAGAGTTATGCGAAGTGAAAATCTTCGCGTCGGCGAAGTCAAGAAGTCTGTGAAGTAAAGTATTTTGTGAAGTTAAGAACTTCGCATAAATGCGAAGTAAATTTATGTGAAGTCAAGTTCCACGAAGTTAATTTCTACAAAGTCAAGTTCCGCGTATTTAATGTCCGTCGAAGTTAAGTCTTTGGAAAAGTAAAAGTTGTGGTTTTTTTTGAAGTTCCAAAGCAAAGAAAAAGAAATATTTACTACGTAGTTAATTTTGAATTGACTGCGCGGTGTGCTTTTCCCTTGAGGGATTTGTTTTTAGTTTAGAGGGCTTCATAGCCTTGTGATCAACATAGGATTCATTGAGCATTGGGCTTATGAATGCATTTCGATTTGAACACTATCGATATGCATCAAATCAAGCTTAATCAATTAGATTCTTCTTGATATAGTGCAATATTTATATGGTTTTTTTTCTTTCTCGGCTTTCTTCATTCTAAAGATCATCCTAGCTTGAGGATAGAAACTGGTCGATTCAAAATGCATTTTTTATGTTAAACATAATTACATTATAAGGTATCTCTGCTTAGGCCATGTAGATTTCTCACATCTGTCGAGAACCATTGGATGACCATTGAGGTGATCTTGGCCATCCATACATTTAACAAGTGACTCATGTTACCTATTATTATTATTATCTTTTATAGTTAATTTCTCTCATCAAATTATTTTTCGATAAAATTCCAATCTCCTTAGAAATTGCAATGTTTTCCACTTTGAATAGGTTTTTTGAAGGTATAATAGAAATAAAATAAATGTTAAAAAACCATGAAGAAAAATTAGAATACTAATACAATTATGAGAAAATGATGAAATTTTAGAGGATTATAATGAATATGCATTAGATTTGAGTGAAGAATCAAAACTTGAAAATGATAAGAAAGAAAGTGAAAAAGAAAACAATCAAAATTGGCCAAGAACCAAACCACGAAGGATGAAGTCAAGGAAGATGGTAAAGACATCACTGTAAAAATAAGTGATCACAAGGATAAAAATGAATACATGGCAGAAGCTTTGAAGTCAAGGGATGGAGATGATCCAAGTCTGAAGGAAAAATCCAATGATCAAATAGTGAACCCTCATTATGGGATAAGGCAGTACAAAATTGATATTACACCTAGGACAGATGAAAAACAATATCGGCCGTCTCCTTTTATTCCCACTCACCAAAGGATCGCTACTACACCCAAGATAAAAGAAAAAGAAAAAACATATCAACTGACTCCTTATATTTCCCCTCACCAAATGATCGTGCCATCAGATACAAAGGAGGATAAGAATCGATGTTTCAAATGTAATGCTCCAAATTGGATGCCGGGTCATAAATATGCATGTGCACTGGAAATTAATGAAGATTATATCACTCATGCACGATCAAATGCATACAAGGAACATAAATGAGTTGTTGAAATGGTCCAGACACTTTTCATTTTATGGTTATAAACACTTTTGAGCTTCCAATGCGCAAATCAAATATAAACACTAGCTCTATCGTATTCAATTGTAACGTCATAGTCCACATAGCTGTAAAATCTATAAAAATGCCTACTAAAATCCAAAGCAAAAACAAACCCCAAGCCATGTTGGGAGCCCAAACCAAAGCCAAGGCCATTATAAGGAAGATGATAGTGATGATAAAGAAAAGAAAGATGTAGAGGACAAGAATGAAGTCCAGAATGTGGGAGATCAAGGTGAATCTCGAAAAGAGTTTAATGAGAATGAATTTAATGAAAACAAAGATACATATGCACTGGATATGGATAAACATGATGTCGATGACGATTGTCAAAAAGATATAGATCTCAAATATTATAATGATGAAGCACAAAATATTGATGAATATGAAGACAATGCCAATTACGGTGATGTAGAAGATGAAAATACAGAAGAATATAATGGAAATAAAAGCAATGAAAGTAATTTTGATGATCAAGATGATGTCAAAGATGTAAAACTAAAGGAGAGGATTAAGAAGAAATGGAAAGACATTTTGCAAACCAGGATTTTGGTTCCTCAAGTAATGTCAAATTGTCCTCCTTGTCATGTGCACCACATGTTCAAAATTATTCCCAATTATGGTCACCAATGCTAGTTTGGTTTCTCTGAGTTTTGTCTTCCCTGCAAACGTCCTTGTGAGAATTGTTGGTTTCACAGTCATTGCATTCATATATGTGGAATCTTGTGCACACCATGGATGGAGAAATATGAATGGAAATGTCAACATTTGTTTTAAGAATTATTGAATAGCTAGTATTATTTGAAGCGTGAATTACTTTTCAACATCAGTCACAACTATAGGGGATCGGGATGACTCTCATAATATTTTTGTTTACTACCAAGAATTAAACCAAACTACCACTAAAGATAAGTTTTCTATCTCATTTGTGGATGAATGGTTGAACAAGATTCGTTTTCAAAGAGTATCTCATCAAGTGCAGTAAGTTGCAACCATAAGAGAATACAAGGTTTAAAAGTCAAGCATTAGCTTTACAGAGGCTTCAAGGATGAAGCTTTTCAAGAAGGGATGACTTGTAATATACTTAAAAATATATTACAATTGTTATATACATATTAGTTTATTTATTATTAGGTTAATTTTTAATTGGTTATTAAATTTAATTATAATGTGACATATTTATTAATAAGAAGACATGTCCTTTCACTTTCAGGCCATATATACATTAGCCAATTATCATTGTGTTCATATCATCATCCAATTATAAAAACATCATTAAATATATATTAAAAAAAATTATCTTTCACCTACACTCCAATGTGGGGCTATTATGTCCACCCTAGTTCAATGAACCTAACTTAGCATAATGTCTCCATCTATTATTCATGTTCTCTTCTATGTGGATAATAATGAGGTTGTTATTTGCCTTCTAATACAATGGGTTTTTCACATTAGTTAAACTTTCGGTATTGCCAATGATACACCTTTGTGTTTTTGGCCCTTCTTTTCTTTTGGAAAACCTATGAACCAATTTATATTATTTCATCTCTAGGTTGCACATGCGCACACTTGGAAATACTCTCATTTATTTTTGGTATTTTGAGGTGGACGTTTGATTGTTGTTGTGCTTAACATTCCTAGTGCTTGGATTCCCTAGGCTCCACCATTCTCATTAAGTGATAAATTTTTAGAGTGCGAAATCTACTTTCAATTTGAAAAAAAAATCTATAACATCCTTCATATATATATATATATAATCAAAGGTTGAATACTTTCAATAATGAAGGTCCTAAAGCAATGAATTTCACTAGGATTTTAAGTTAATTTTAGATATTTTGCAAATCTCACTTCATTAGAAACATAAGGTGAAAGCCTCACCAATAGATTTATCATTGAACCCTTATCTATGGTTATCACCTCAGTTCATGATGGAGTGAACTAGGGGACTATCTAATGTAAATAAATAGGTCTTTGTAACAAATTTTATAAATAAATATGTGTTTTAATTATGGGAAATAATTCTTTTTCCAACATATTTTGGGCTTGGTTATGGTTTGACATGGTTCAACATGTTCACCATACTCTTCAATTTTCACAATTATCGTATTAGTTTTGAGCATTTGAATATTTACAAAGAAATAAATTCGGGTTTACCTTCAAAAGGAAAGTGTTAAGGTTTATTTTTGTGAACCTTTGTTTCGGATCATGTGCTACTCCACATTGCATGGGTCGGAATCATGGCATAGGTAATTTTTATATGATATATACATTTTCTTAACCATGTATTTTTCGTCATATAAAATATTAATATAAAAATGCCTGAATAAAAACATAAAAATTAAGAATCTCTAGATGATAAAAAAAAACCTTATCATTAGAGTAATTGTGTATATATTTTTCCTTAGGTAACTATGTGTTTATAGTGTATGTTAGGCTTCTCAGTGTTTTCATGTGTGAAAATTGCTACCATATCTAGGTAGTATCTTCCCCATATCCAAAGTATCCCTCGAACAAATTGATATACTTTTGCTTTTTCCTTTCTCCTAGATTTGGAAGAAAAAAAAAGTTTGTTTCTTCGAATATGCTCTAATCATTTTGGTTATCTTTCAAATTAAATTTATAAAATAAATGAAATTTTAATTCAACTACCCAAGCTCATAATCATCATATGTTAACCATATCAAATCTTGCTCAAGAATAGGTGCTTATAAAATCAATGAAATTTTAATTCAACTACCCAAGCTCATAATCATCATATGTTAACCATATCAAATCTTGCTCAAGAATAGGTGCTTCTTGTGTGCATGCCATTCTATATTTCTATAACACTTTGTATTTATGCATGCTGCAAATGTTTGATATACAATTTTATGTCAACCAATAACAACATATACATTGACTTATGGAACCATTGGATTTCTACTTCTGTACATTTCCAAGCCATGGTAGAACCAACCATCTCTTCAAACTTTTTAGCTAAACATCTAACGATATTACAATCAGATTCACATTGCGATGCTACTAAAAAATTCAAATTATGCTTTTACATAGCAAAAATATGCTTCATACATTCTCTTTTTCCTTTTTCATAGATTCAATTAAACAGTTTTACTTCTTTGAACCTTTTATATCCATTGGATTTATCCTTCAAATTAAACTTATAAAATGGATGAAATTTATCCTTGTATACATATAATTGAACTACCTAAACTCATAATCATGATTCCTTGACCTTGTAAATCTTGATCAATTAGGTGGTTGTTGTGCCCATGCCATGCTATGTTTGTATAGTGTTCGTATCTCTACAAGATACAAATGTTTAATATACAGTCATATGTCAACTCGTACCTATGTATGCATGAACTTATGGAGCCTTTCTACTAATATAATTTTCCAAGTTGTGATATAACCAGATATCTATGCAAACATTTTGGCCATAAATTTGATGATATAACAATGAAACTCAACCTGCGATACTATTAAAAAAAATTGAGTTATGCTTCTAAATAGCAAAAATTTGCAAATGACCAAAATGGTACACAATACATGAGCTTATTTTTACATAACCCTACATATCATACGTAATAGTCGTAATGTGTTGAATCCACCGAAGATTCTAATATAATTCATAACTCATTTTCTTATGTTTGGTCATCAACAAAAATGGCGACAACTGTGGCAGCAAATATAAATAGGCTATGACTTCATATATTCAACCTACACCAAGCAATGGTGGAACATCCACATCCAAATTTTTGAATAGAAGGGTTGATATCTAATATCTTGTTGAATTATGAACCTTTGACTTGTTGAGCAGTGGTTTGAACACTGGTCATAAGGACCATAATCGGATTTTGAAACCAAGGATTTGTTGATTGCTCCTTATTGATCTATCTGAACTTTAATGTTGGGACTTTCTTGATATTCCACTCCATCAATAATTCATATTCACTGCATAAATTTAATACTTTATCTCTTTGGGAAATACATTTAATATCTTTCCATAAAAAATTCCAACAACACTCGGCTTCACTTACTTTGCATTGGCAATCCTTTACAACTAGCTACGCTTAACACTTGTTCTTTATTATTTTAGTGTTCAATTTCAGCTTCATAAGATCTGTAAATTAAAAATTTATCTATAACCTCCAACATATTGATTTCGAGTGTTGCTTTGATTTGCACATGCTTTTAGGAAAATTAACAATCCTTCAACATATCTAGTTGTTTTCATTTTTTAAATCTACAATTTGTTTTGAAAATTTAATACAAGCATAATCACAAATGTGATTGATATGCTTCTTGTTTCCTTAGAGAAGTTAATACAAGTCTAATCACAATAATGATGAATATATATAGATAAATATGCATTGTAATATCAAGCAATGGGTTAAAAGATCATATTATTGTGCCATTTTTTATTTCCCTTCCGATTTTATCAATCTTATAAATAACAATATGTATCAATAATATTAGAGTGATGCATATGGGTTATTCATGTATGTATTGTTGGCAATATATTTATTAGGTTGTTTTTCCATTCTTTATCTTTGAATACAAATTTAAGATTTTCTTAAAACAAATTTACGTTCTATATACACTTGTTTTGACATTTCAACAATTTTTCATCCACATTACTCATTTGCAATCTGCTTTCTAAGTATGAACTCTACTTACTTAGATTTTAATAAATTTGAGCATAAACATTTATTTGCTTTCAACCAACCATTGGTGTCCATGATATACTGGGCAACTTTTAGGCAAAAGGAAGTTCACTTTTGTTTTGCAGATAAATTTCCATTTTTCTATGTATGTCTATAGACCTACCAGCTGGAAATAATGCCCTTCTTTAGGTAGCATACTAGTATCCAAACCTTTCATCTAGATCCTTGTTTTTTTAGCAAATTCTTGGTATGCAATAATATTTGTTTCGATACACCATTCTTAGCACATATGAAAAAAAAACACCAATTTTCAAGTTCATCATTAATTTTTTGAATTCTAAATATTCACATCGTTTTACTCCCTGATTATTTTCTAAAATACATCAATTTATCATCTCCACCTTATAACATTGTACTTTTGTGCATTAGCTTCGTATAAATTGTTTTCACGATGTTCATTGATATGTATTTAAAATTTAATATGACTTAATCCTACTTTTTCAATTCTCAATGAAGATTGCTAAACATTTTACAATTAGCCTTAATATCCAATATCTACAATTCCATCAATCCAAAATTATTCTTTCCAATTTTAGGCTAAAAAACTTGATTTCCCGCCCATTATTTTTGCGTTGCAGGCCTATTTATCTTCCCATTATTTTTAGTGATCATTGTCGGCTAATATGCACTTAATGGTACAATAAATTAACCACACTTTTCCAGTTCTCAATAATACTTGAATTGGTGACATACAACCTTGGTGTGTTGATATAATGACAAATTAGACTACAATTTAGAATTTTATTTTAGTTATTTAGATTATTTTTAAAATAACTACAAATAAGGGGATCACATACATCAATTTGAGGTCTCGTGGATCAATATGGTGTCTGTCTACAACATAGTGACCTTACAAATAAATTATTATTTATAATTATTACTAGTTAAAGTTGTAATAAGATATATTATGCGTTATGATTTTTAAATTTTTAATAATTAATTGTTTATTATACATTTTTTATCATTGTCAAATACAAAATTTAAGTTATGAATTGTTTCGTTTCAAAAAAACATAACTCAAACTTGAGATGATTTATCTCTATTTGGCCTAGAGTTTATTTACACTATTACTAAATATCTATTTTAGTTTTGATTTTACTTATCTAGTATTCATCAATGCATTGGTTGATTCTTGCAACAAAACTTATGTCAGTGGTCAAAATTCGGTGACACAAAAAGTCATTTTTTTAATCGATCGAAAACTCTAATCAATTTTTTATGGCATGGATTGATCTAGAGATAGAGAAACTCCTTAAGGACATTGTTCCATTATACATAAATCTTGGATCATAGTAGAACTTTGTGCATGCTTGAAATTTCTATTGAAGGATTGTTTACTACAAGATTAACTTACTCCTTCATTGGTTCCTGCATTAAAAAACTAAGTTTCTTTTATAATAACATATAATTGTTTCTATAAAAACATAATATTTATCAAAAGTACAAGCTTCCAATATTTATATTTCAAATATTGATAGTAGGGGTGAAAATAAAATATCATAGGAAAAGAGCTAATACACCTTCCAAGAGAGATGTTGGTGGATAGCAGTGCTACAACATAATAGTGCATTTAAAGGGCAGTTCAATTTTATTATTGAAACAAAGGGGATCAAGGTAAGTACCCCAATTTTGAATATACCTATAAAAGAAGGTGCTCACTATGTAAGAAATAGGTTTCTAGAGTTAATAGAATTCTCAATTTTGCACTCTTTATTCTATTTATATT
Source organism: Larix kaempferi (assembly GCA_027924585.1). Lineage (NCBI taxonomy): Eukaryota > Viridiplantae > Streptophyta > Pinopsida > Pinales > Pinaceae > Larix > Larix kaempferi. The sequence goes on along the minus strand of BSBM01000358.1, from coordinate 17,250,176 downwards.
TCAATTTTGGTATCAAAGACAGCTTCCACAACCATATAAAAGGGATCTTTTATCTTCTCCGTAAAGCCTCTAGTTCCTTGACAAGTATCTACTCCTTATTCATCTTTAGAGGAACACTTCTCAAGTTATTCCACGACCTCAACAAGAAAATTCATGGCTCCTCGTAAGAACCCAAATCAAGAGAATGTTTCCCTTGTAGAAGCCATGCAAAAGCATGGATGCAATTTTTTCACAATCAAAAACAAATTATTTAGTATCAAAATCAATTTCTCTTGGAGCACACCAAAGAGATACGTGATCTGTCTATATAACTATAAGATCTAAAGCTCAACAAGACCACATCTTAGCCAACCTATGGACTGCGTTGGGACCCTAAATTGAACTGGCCACAATTTTTTGGCGCTTTTGATGGTGATCATGTTGAGGGTTGGATTCAAACCTTCTCTTCATATTTCCAAAATTAGAACACATTGATAGAAAAAGACAAAGTCACCTTGGCAACCTAACATCTACAAGGATTAGATTCCTAATGGTGGGATTAGGCCAAATAGATGGGTGGCACTGCAAAATACCTTTGCATAAAACTCAATGAGGATATGGTTAGTCATCCCTCTAGTGGCATCAATACCTAGGACTAATTCTACATTGCACTTCAAGATCATCTATATCCAACATGCTATGTCAAAAGCATTTAGGGATGTTGGCTTCAACTCTAACAGCTTTCCACTTAAATAGTTTAGCAATACATTGAAGTCTCCTATAAATTGCAGGTGCAACTCTCCATTTTATATCTAGAACATGTATTTATATTAATTAAATTGTATTCTAGTCTATTTCCTACTCTTTGTCATGAAGTTTCTTTGGAACATAGCTTTTCTCTTTCATTGGCCTTTTAACATGCTCTCACTACTGAAAATAAGTTAGGGAAATGCCTAGTTCCCTTTAATTATCCAACCTGATTACCCCCTTCATCACAAATATATCACATGGGTACCCTTTCTCATATGGTTTCCCAAACCCAACCTCCTCTTGGGAATATTGCACATTCCATAAGTCGTCCTCTCCCAACATAACAAAGTGTCATACTTTGCATCATTATTGCCCTGCCAGGACCTTATTCTCTAACCCTAATACACCACCTACCTATCCAAATCATGTATATTGTGATTGAAGTGGAAAACCCTACCACACATTATCTAAACATTGTTATGGTGACACGTTTAGTCTCTGTCACACATGCCATGCTCTTTATTTAAAATTACCAAATTAAAGATCGTCTTAATATTTTTATTGATAAATTTTAAGTGCAATAACAATATGGATCACTGAAAGATAAACAACCACAGCATGAACAATAGTACACAACAATTTTATCCTAGGAAAACCCTCTCGGGGCAGAAAAACCTAGCAAACTTCTTCTATATAGATTTGTCGGAATGTACAATAGTGTCCCTCGTGCAAAGACCCAAAAATAGGAAGACTCCAAGAGCAGATATCCACTTGACTCTATCTCTCCTAGTGATGCGAGCTCAATGTGTGAGTGAGGTGACCAAATGAGGAGGTCGAAATCATCATTTATACTAATTAAATGACTTGACCTTTTTACTAATAGGGTCGGCTTGACTCACCTAACTGGTCCGACCAGTACAATTTACAATAAAAATATTATTTTCTAGATTTTTCTTGGCCGACCTAATAGTTAGGGTTTACATTGACTCTTTCAATGACTTTTACATAATCAATTATATCAATAATAATCCCCGCAGGGTCTACAATACAAATATTACAAATTACCCAAATAATACAAATAAGAAAATATTCTGAAGTTACATTCTTCAACACTCCCTCTTAACAAGGAAGGTATTATTTAGTCACCGTCACCATCGTCTTCTAGTTGTTGCACATCTTGTACATGGAATATTGACATCTGACATGTCCCGAATATATATATCATAAGAAGTTTCACAGAGCCATCCGTTTTTCATGTTGGATGTGACCTAGACCATGTCTAGGACTTTTACGCACAAAGGAATCCCTCTTTCATGTTGGATGTGAACTAGATGGATTCTATTATTTTAGCACATAGAGCCAGCCCTCTTTCATGTTGGATGTGACCTAGACAGATTCTAGGACTTTCCACCTATGAATGATCACCCGCAAATACACTGAGCAGACCAGAAGCACACATTACATCATTATAGGACCTACGAATGATAACCGGCAACTACAGTGAGCAGACCATGAGCACACATTACATCATTACAGAATTCACCACAGTGCCAGTCCTCTTTCATAATGGATGTGACCTAGATCAAATATAGTATTTTCCACCACAGTGCCAGTCCTCTTTCATACAGGATGTGACCAGACCAAGTCTAGTATTTTCCACCATAGTGTTAGTCCTCTTTCATACTAGATGTGACCTAGACCAAGTCTAGGATTTTCCACCACAGTGATAGTCCTCTTTCATAATGGATGTGACCTAGACCAAGTCTAGTATTTTCCACCACAATTCCATCCATTTTTCATATTGGATGTGACCTAGACCAAGTCTAGGATTTTCCATTACAATGCTATTCCTCTTTCATACTGGATGTGACCTAGATCAAATCAAGGATTTTCTGCAGAGCTTGTCCTTTTTCATACCAAATGAAACTATTCTCATCCACGAACCGAGCAAGCCATATGATGGGTTCATCCCAGGAGCATCCATAACATTGAATAACACAACTACATTCATTACCTCACTGCTCATCCAGATCCTCTCGTATCCTAGGATACTCAATTATGTCACATAACCCGTGACTACTTGCTACCTCATCCGTTCTCATCACTCCCTCTTGATCTGAACCACTCCAAGCTTGTAATTAAAGTATTCAAACTTCCCTCTCGATAGAGGCTTGGTCAACACATCGGATATTTTCTTCTCTGTTTCTATATACTGGAGCCTCACTGCTCCCTTCTGCACCATATCCCGGATATAGTGATATTTGATCTCAATGTGCTTCGACTTATCATGGAAGACAGGATTCTCCAACAAGTTCACACAACTCTGGTTGTCATAGAGGATACAAGTCACCTCTAACTAGAGATCAAACAATATTGATAGCAACTTCCAAAGCCACACCACTTCGCAGATTTCCGAACAAGATTCCATATACTCGGCCTCAGCTGTACTGAGTCCCACACTCATCTACTTCCTACTAAACCATGAGATCATACCCAATCCCAAATTGAAGCATCACCCTGATGTTCTCTTTCTATCCGTGACACTCCAGGACCAATCCACATCCACGTAAACTTGTAGGTTAATCTATTGATCCAATGCATACCTGAGGCCATAATCAACTGTACCCTTCAGGTACCTTAGAACATGCTTTGCCTCAACCAGGTGAACATTTCTCGGCTCTACCATATAATGAATCAGAGTGTTCACCGCAAAGAAGTTTGGCCTCGTGTTCGTCAAGTACATTATTGAACCAATTATTTGTCGATACACCGTGGCATCCACTAGTTCTGAAGAAGTATCACTCATCAAAATCAGATTCGATGCCATAGGTTTGGCCATGGCCTTACAATCCATCATCCTGAATATCTTCAGGATCTCTACCACATACTTTCCTTGACCTAAAAAATTTCCTCTGGATTTTTCCACACCTCAAGACCTAAGAAGTAATGCATCATGCCCAGGTCTTTCATCTCAAATTCTACAGCAATCTTTCTCTTCATTTCTACTATGAGCTTCTCTTCACCTGTCAAAAACAAGTCATCTACATACAACAGTAGAATCATAGGATTTCCTTCCTCAACCTTGCAGTAAATTTTGGAGTATGCTTTACTCTTGGTAAATCCCAAGCTCGTCAGAAACCCATATATCTTGTCGTACCATGTCCTGGGTGCCTTTTTCAATCCGTACAAGGCCTTCTTTAACCTACACACGTGAGTCTGTCTATCATGTGTCTCGAAGCCTAGTGGTTTCTCCACATACATTTCCTATTCCACTACACCATTCAAGAAGGATGTATTCACATCCATTTGATGCACCTTCCATTTCATCACTTTGGAAATAGAAAGCACAAGCCTAATCGAAGTGTATATCTCTACTGGAGGAAATTTCTCCTCATAATCAATACCTTCTTTCTGGTAGAAACCTCGAGCCACAAACATTGCCTTGTATTTCTCGACACTTTCGTCTGCCACATGCTTGATCTTGTACATCCATTTGGAAGACACTACTGAATTCCCTTCTAGTCTCGAAACCACCTCCCATGCATCATTCTTCATGATCGATTTATACTCCTCTATCATAGCATCCTTCGAGACTTTCTTTTCAGCAGCCTCTTCATAATTGGAAGGTTCAGCATCAATGATGTCACTTAACAATGCCACATAGTTGGAGTAAGTCTGATGTCTCTTACTTCCTTCTGGGGCACCATACTTCTCTGCATCATGAATAATTTCTCATACCCAGGATGGTTTTATTTTATGTGATTTCACTTCTTTCGATGGATCTATCGGTATTTTTGTATCAGTCATGTCATGATCCTCGGGTTCCTATGTAACCTTCTCTTCCATTATTGTATCTCGAACTCTAGGAGTCTCAGGTTCATCATCATGTTCTGCATCGGAGTGAATCTTCCTTAACTTGTTGAAGGCAGTGTCTTCATCGAAGGTTACATCTCTATTGGTCTCTATCTTCTTGAATCCTGGTATGTATATCTTGTAAGCCTTTGATGAATCACTATAACCGATGAAGATCCCCTTCTTTCTTGAAGGATCCAACTTGGTCCTCTTTTATTTTGGAATGTGTATGTATACAGGGCAGGAAAATATTCTGAGATGGCTGACCTCTGGCTTTTCTCCTGTAAGCATTTCCTCTAGTGTATTTTTCTCAAGAACTCTGTGGGGAGTCCTATTTTGAACATATACCACTATCCTTGCAGCTTTCACCCATAAGTGCATAGGAAAGTACTGATCATGGATCATGGCCTTCACCTCTTCCATAATTTTTCTACTCTTTCTTTCTGAAATCCCATTTTGTTGTGGATTATAGGGAGTGGTCATCTCCCTCTTAATCCCTAAATCTTTACATAATTCTTTGAAATCTCCTGAGGTAAATTATCCTCCATTATTTGATCTTAATATTTTTATTTTCTTTCCAGTTTGATTTTCAACAAGAGATTTAAACTCCTAGAACTTGCTAAATACTTCATCTTTGGATTTTAAGAAATAGATCCATGTTTTTTCTTGAATAATCATAAATAAAATAAACATAGTAGGCATACCCGCTTAATGATTTGAGGGACATAGGCCCACAAACATCTGAATGTATGAGTTCCAAAATCTCCTTTGCTTTGTTGTCACTACTTGGAAATGGATTTTTCACATTCTTTCCTTTTGCACATCCTTTGCATATTCCTTCATGCTTGGTCTGGATATCAGGTATCCCATTTACCATCTTGCTCACAATTGGTAAGGCTTTGTAGTTGATGTGAGAAAATATTCTATGCTACAATTCACTTGGTTCCATAGTTTCATGAACCAAGGCTTTTTTTGGGTGTCCCTTGAGCTTGTATATTCCTCCCTCTTGCACTCCAATTACTGTTGCATCATCAAATGTCTTACCTTTGGGCCACATAAGTACTTGTCCATCAACAAATGCTACTTTGAATCATTTCTCATCTAGTGTTGAGATGGAAAGTAAGTTCTTCTTCAAACTAGGTACATATAGAAAATCCTGCATTTTGATAGGCTTCCCAGATTCAAGCTTGTAGGAAGCTTCTCCTACCTCATTTGATGGGATATCGATAGTCATCTCCTAGCTTCTCCTTGTGAGGTGAGTCCTTGTCTATGAGGTTGTTGAGAGCATCAATGAAACCTATCATGTGCTTAGAGGCACCGCTATCAACAAGCCAATAATTATTACCAAGTTAAACCGTACCTGTGAGTGTTGATATCAAAACATATTCTTTGTCACTTGAAGTTTCCTTTCTTGCTTTCTCATCATCCTCTGCGTAATGAGCATGATGTCTCTTCTTGTCCCTCTTTTTGAATCCTTTATTCTTGGGACAATTCTTATATACATGCCCCAACTCATCACAATTAAAGCATCTGATATTTGAGTAGTCTTTAGTGGATCTCTTACCCTTATGTGATTTATTGTGATGATGATCTTATTTCTTCCCTCTCTTGGTATGAGTTGTTAGGGATTGATTATCCTCATCTCCCAGTTTTTCTTCTCTGGCAGCAATCCTAGCTTCTTCTTGAGTGCAAGATTCCAATAGTTCACTGAACAAGATAAGTTTCTTCCTTTAGTATATTCCTTGAATATATGACTCTCATGATATTGGAAGACCATTTAGCGTAGTCATCACTAGTTCTGCATTTTCTACTTCATCTCTAGTGGCACTTAATTGATCTTTGATGTTGGAAACACTTCTGAAGTAGGATTGTATACTATCATTTGTTTGCATATTCACAGCCTTGAGTTGAGTCCTCAAGGTCATCTTCCTATTGATGTTGGTCCCTTCAAATAGTCCCTTCAATGTATCAAACATCTATTTCGGAGTCTTTAGAGAAGAATTGTGGGGGATCAAGTGATCCTTGATGGAATCAGCTATGATCCTCTTAGATTTGATAAGATTCTTCTTGTGATTTTCCTTCTCTTCATCTCCCTCTAGCTCCACAACTACCTTTGTAAAATATTTTTCCAAATCATGCTCTTCTAGGATGAGCATCACCATATACTTCCATGCTCAGAAGTTATCTGCCCCTTCAAGCATATCCTCAAGATTGGTATTGTTTGTCATCTTGATAAATTTGATAAATGAGAACCTCAAATGGAAATAAATAAAGTATAACTTACCAGATGAGATGCTCCAACCAAGGTTGAATTCTAAGATATGTCTGTAGGGTAACCTAGGGTTTGTTAGGGAAACCCTAATTTTTCAACTTCAAGATCTTGAAAATTTGATTAGAGTAAAAGATGCGCCTCCCCGAGGCAATTTGAGCAATGTACTTCTTTTCATGATTTTGTGGACAGGTCCTCCAAAAATATGATGCCCTAGTTCTACAAGCTATATTGGTGGACCCAAAAATGAAAATTCTCGGAATGAGATTCTGCTTCGATAGAAATATGTGCCCTAGTGAGGCGAGTTGAATCCACCCTCTTTTTCAGCTGATCTGTGGAGACTTCTTCCATGAATAAGAAACCCTAGTTTCTGCAATTGCAATAGCTGCACAATTTTTTCTTCCAGGCTTGCTCTTAAACCATGTTAAATTTTAAGTGCAATAACAATATGGATCACAAAAAGATAAACAAGCACAGCATGAACAATAGTACACAACAATTTTATCCTGGTAAAACCCTCTTGGGGCGGAAAAAACCAGCAAAATTCTTCTATATAGATTTGTCATAATGTATAATAGTGTCCCTCGATGTGCAAAGACCCAAAAACAAGTAGACTCCAAAAGCAGCTATGCACTTGACTCTATTTCTCCTAGTGATGTGATCTCAATGTGTGAGTGAGGTGACCAAATGAGGAGGTCTAACTCCTCATTTATACTAATCAAATGACTTGACCCTTTTACTAACCGAGGGTTGGCTTGACTCACCTAACTGGGCCAACCTGTACAATTTACAATAAAATATTATTTTCTAGATTTTTCCAGGCCAACCTAACAGTTAGAGTTTACATTGACTCTTTCAATGACTTTTACATAATCAATTACATCAATAATAATCCCTGTAGGGTGTACAATACAAATATTACAAATGACCCAAATAATACAAATAAGAATATCTTCTGAATTTACACTCTTCAACACTTATAATGGACAATCATTGAGTACATATGGGGTCAATTTTTCACAAAATATTATGACAATACAGGTAATATCAATCATACCATCAAAAATTACTACATAATTATTAAAATTTTGATCATTTGTATGGGCACCCCAACAATCATTGTACTTTCAATGCATGTTCTTGTTTCAACGTAATTATGGCGATAGTTCTATTTTCATCCTATTTCTTATGATATTTATCTACCCATTTGATAAGGTGGTAGTTATCTACCCATTTGATAAGGCCATATACATGTTTGATATGGTTTAATGGTCATTGACTTCTATCTTGGTCAATTTTGACATGCTTTGCGTTCATTAGAACTCCAAAGGCGATGATGTACTTTATAAAAATTTATGATCGGGAGAGATTTCGACAATTTTGTTGTAGGTGCAACGTATGTGAAAGATTTTTTGGTCATTGTTCGATGCATGAAATAGTCTTTTTTATATATAATTGTTTCATGTCCTATTTTTTATCTACATAGCTCAATTTTTTTACTTTGAAGGTTATAAATTTTTAATTATCCTTTGTCTCCTTTTAATTACCCACAGTGGGTCCCTAACCCTTCAACCCTCTTTTATTTGGTGACACAAATTGTTGTGTAGGAAATAGGTATAAACATGTCTAGTCAATTCGATTTAATGACTATATATACAATTAAAAAATATATATATTTCTTTGAAGATTTGATTTTAGGAATGGGTATGGACCAGACATAAATTGAAAGTTGTGGCATGTTAGAATTGAGTATTGTTAAGTAGTACTCAAGGTGTTAGGGTAGAATTAAACATTATGAAAACTTGAACATTCGATTTAGTGATCTAGAAATCCAAGTTTCCAATTCCCTTTTGATAAAATCTATTAAATATTTAATATCATTTCTAAAGACAACAAACCATAACAACCAGTTGTAATTTGTATTCCTTGAAAAACAAGATGTTTGATTTTTAGAAGTTAAAATTTTTACCATAAGAATATATTTGTATATTGGACTTATATTGCTTCAGTGGATTTTGTTGTAATTGGTAATGACAATGCTATGTAACATTACTCCAAAAGAAAATGAAAGGATGCTTTCTAGGTTAAGGGTGGCATTGGAGGCAGAGGGTGATGGGAAATGTTATTTCCCTTACACCCGATGGAAGGGCTTGAATAGAAGAATACTTTTGAAAACAACATCTAAAAAACATTGTAGGCAGTATAGGCACGCTGAAGGGGGGTATGAATATCATCCCTTGGTAATTTTTTCATTATATGTCTTTGTATTGGTTGTATTTATAAAACTTTACATCGTTTTTATATTTGTTATATATACTAATTTCATTTTATTGTTTGTAATTATAAAGAAAAAGAATCCTAGGTGTGTGTTGGATAATGTGCTAAGTAGTAGTATAAATACTATTGTACAAGCTGAGGAAGGTGGAGTGATTATGGAATATCAAGTTAATACTATGGAAGAAGATGACTCTAATAATACAATTAAGGATGATGAGATAAATAGATTGCTCCAGAACACATTTTCTCCTATGGAGGACAACTTTAGTGATATTCATGATGTTCCTTTGCTTGAGAAGTCACAACAAACCCTTTATGAAGGCTCAAGAACAAATATTCTCTCTCTTATAATTTCGTTGGTGAACTTGAAGGTATTTAATGGTCTTTCAAACACTTACAGTCTCACACAGATCCTAAGGTATGTAATATAATTCGTCACATATACATAAAGGTCTATTTTTTCTCTATTTTTAGTGTTAATTAATGTGTAAATTATGCATGCAATATTTACGATTACTATTATTTACATTAACTAGTTTTTTATGTTGTATATTATTAACTGAATTTATCTTACCACCGTCAAATAATTTACCTCTCATATACTGAGAATTATCTGTCATTATGAAAGATATTGGAATGGAGTATCAAGTTATTGATGCATTTCCTAATGATCATATTATATATTATGGACAATATGCATCGGAAAAAAAATGCCCATAATGTCAAATCAATAGATATTGAATTGATCAAGTAAAAAAAAGGTACCTCGCAAGGTTCTTCATCATATTCCCATAATTCCATGTTTGCATCAACTATTTAGGTGCCAAAGCATAACACAGTTTATGGATTACCATACACGGAGCAAAAGTGGAGATGGTGTTCTTCGAATGCTTGCAGATGGTTCTACATTTAGAAACATCAAAGAAAGGTGGAAATTTTTTAAGAAGAACCTCATAATGTTAGGCTTTCATTAGCAACTAACAGTGTCAATCCATTTGGTGGACTCAAGTCTATTTACTCAATGTGGCCTATTTTTGTTATAAATAAATTCCTCCTTGGATGTCAATAAAGAGGGAGCACACAATGTTGGAAATGATTGTGATAGGTATTTGTTTACAATATTTGTTTGAACGTAGAATTTTATGTCTTTTTTGTTGCATGATCATTTCTTATACATATACAAGGTAGTAATTATGCGTATTTTCAACCAATTAGGTAAGTAGCAATTTAAATATATGAATATATATATATATGTTGAGCCTCTTGTCGATGAGCTACTAAAGTTATGGGCTAGCATCACTATGGTGTATGACATCTCTAGACCAATAGGGCCAAAGCGATTTCAATTCCATGGAATAGTTACATAGATAATTCATGATGCCCTAGGGCTAACACATTTTTGTGGTATGTAACATACTACTGCACTTTAATAGTATATAATTTCATGAAAATATAATGAATGTATTTTAAATAATTCCTTGGTACATAACTAATATTGACATTAATCCATATCTTCCATGTCTTCAAACAAAGGGTAAATTTTCGTGTCCAAATTGTGGTCCTAGGTGAAATCTCATCGTTCAAGAAGTTTAGGAAAGGAGGTGTTTGATGAGTATAGGCACTTCCTCCCTAAGAACCATTAGTATCGAACTACCAAAAAATATATTTTCAATGGGAAAGAAGAGACTAGAATAAAATCACAAAGAATGACACCTCACCTATGGAAGTTGGAATATAATAGAAATTGTCAAGGTGAGAAATTCATCTATGTTCCATATGCAACATTTTGCAATTTTTATTTGTAGTGATTTGTGTTTACCGTATCTAACAATTATTGTTGTAAATTCATTTATGTTTCATAAAGGTCGTCAAGGCATTGATGGGCTTCAATGAGGAATGAAAAGTTACCCCATACAATTTATTAGGTTTCCCTACTATGGGTAACTACAAATAGCTCATTTGTTTGATACAATTAGTATTGGAAAGAATGTTACAAAAACGTTATGGAGAATCTTAGATGGAAGGAGTGATAAGGAAAAAAAATTCAAATAGCGATGGACACCAAAATAGTCTTCCCTGGTTTTTTACAAAGTAGGAAGCAATGTTGTAAAAGAGGTCATTCGGAAAATTAAATTTCCCACGGAATTTTCTTCAAATACAAAGAATATCTTAACAAAGAAAGGTGAATTTAGCAGGGTAAAAACTCATGACTCGCATACCTTCATTAAGGTAATTATTTTGGTATATTTGCATATTGGTAATACTTATTTTTAGTATTTTTTTCCTTTCTTTACAAAAAAATAATGATTCTCTTTTATTACAATATGATCTACCTCTGTCTCTCCCAGGAAATTTTGGCAACAACATAAAACAAGTTATATATGATCTTGGAAAATACATGAGGTAAATAACAATTTATATGCAAAATGTTTGTTGTATAACAGTGGTTTAGTTTCAATGTATTTGTTTTTTTGTTGAAACTTGTGATTTTCTTATGTCATATGTAGGTAGTTGTCATCTAACAAATCCATAAAGAGGATATAAAGTATTGGAGGAGAGAATTTCCTCTGCTAATGTGTGAAATGCAAAAGTATCTACCTTCAAAAAATTTCAATGTGAAAAAAAACTACCTCATACACCAAGTTGAGGAGATTGAAATGTGTGGACCTATACACACAAGGTCAATGTGGATGGTGGAGAGGCACTTCAAATCATTGAAATATTTTGTTAGAAAAAGAGCATGTCTCGATGTCTCTTTGGTGGAGGGCTATATAGTATACCAATACTTTGTGTATATTAGTCAATATATTCCTAAATTAGTTGGAAATGTGAATGTGCCTCGCATTTGGGATGCCAAATCCATCAAAAAATTTGAAGGGGAGGTCTTGGTCAAGAAAGGTAGAATGAGGAAATTGAAAGCTAATTAGATGGTAGAGATTTATAATACCTTTGATTATGGAATTTTTATCTATATTGTACTTATTTAATTTGTATACTTCCATCAATTATTAATCTTTACCATGGTTCATAATTATTAATGAATTGTTATATTTTCATATAATTGGTCAAGAGTGGGATGCACTACATTTATATATTGCAAATAATATTGATTGAATTAAGGTATGGATAGAACAATGTATGTGATACAATGGTAGGTTATCATGGGAATGGGTTGATACATTGATTAAAGGAGCTCATCGTAATCAAGATACTAATATTAGGGAATTGCTTTAGCATATGGTTTAAAAGATAAACAGGAAAGCATATTCACCCACATTTTTCAATTATTTTCCACTATATAAATGTAAGTGGTGTGTTTTTTTTATTTACAAATTCTAAATATGTTTATTAATTGACAATGTATTTTTACGTGTTAGGAATATTGCAGTTGAAATACCACAAGGCTATGTGGTGCAATTGGCATAAATTATGCATAAAACATTGGATGACAAGAAGAAAAACTATAGTTGTGGGATAATTGCAATCTTTCAAGTCACTAATGTTTCCTCTAGAAGTGACAAGCATCCAGTAGTATATGAAAATAGATACTATGGGTATTTGGATGGCATACTTTAGTGTGAATTTAAATCCTTCAAGTTAGTTATGTTCAAGGTCAAATGGTACATGTTATGGATGAATTAACGAGATCCTAAAAAAAATTGATTGAACATGCTAATGGATTTACCATGGTTGAGCCTAACACGCGCGCTCTGAGCTAGGGTTTATGCTGCTGCTTGGCGATTCGGATCCCCTTTGCTGTGATCGTGGATTCTCCTCTAGTTCCCACACCGGAGGAGTTAGGTTACTTTGACTCTCACTTCAAACAGGTGATTTTCACTACTATTGCAGTCGACGCTAAACCTGACATACACTCGAATGTCAAGTTTGTTAAGCTTGTGGTGGCACCTGAAGTCAAGCTTTCCTCCGCCATTGCAAAGAATAATATTGTGTCCCTTTAAAAAAATGGATTAATAGGTCACTTCATTGGCCTATGGCCATCCCCAAAGGCAAGTGAAATATGGTTAAACAAGATCTGGAGATCGTTAATCAAAGGTGAAGTAGTCTATAATTTTTGTGGTAATGGATTTTATGTTTTCCTATTTGATTTCAAGGAGGATAAAGACTTGATATTTCGTAATGGGCCATATTTCATGGGCCCCAGGGGAATGTAACCCAATCAGTGGAATGCTCCCTTTGACCCTGACAAATACTTTCCCTCAGTTGTTCCCATTTGGGTCAAGCTTCCCCATCTTTCACTACATTGTTGGGGGGATGAGGATTTGAAGGCCATTGGAAACACCCTGGTCAAGTACATAGATAGTGCGGAGTCAAAACCGCCCCTCTTTTCATGTGCTCAAATTTGTGTTGAGTTTGACCTTGAAAAAGGCCTTCCGGAGGAGATAAAGCTATCATTGGAGGGTTGGAATCACCTTCAAAAAGTCAATAGTATGAGCAAATCCCTTTCAAATGCAAGTATTGTCATGAATATGGGCATTTTGCCCAAAAAAAATGCGCAAAAAAGAAATCTCGGGATAAGGAAGTCAATAAGGAGGAAGATTGGAATGTCGTCACCAAAAAGGGAAGGAAGGCATCCCCGAAGCAGAATATTCCTCCTCCTCCTCCTGCCAAAGAATGTCCCTACAAAAATAGATTTCGGGTTTTAGAAGAACGTGACGTGGTTGAAGAAAGTGAGATAAGGGAGGAATTTCCAGAAGGAGAAGTAAAAGATCAACCTGTGTTAATTGAAATAGGTCAAGAAGATAACTATATATTGATTCTTCTATACCACCTGATATTTGAAGTTAGATACAAAGTCTTGGGGTCAGTCACGAGATCCAAATCCAGGACTTTGCAAGAAGAAACGTCAGAGTACAGAGAAGAAGAAAAATATCTTCCAAACAGGAAGGGAATAAAGTCAAATAGAACCCACAGGGAAGAGAAGGCAGATAAAGAGAAAGTGGAAGGGAAGAATCTAGTTTGGACCAACTTGTTAAAATCATGTCGTCAGCAAGAAAGCAGCCTCTTTGATCAAATGAGAATCAGAAGGAAAGGAACACCCCCATTAACCCCAGAAAATAATGAAAGTGGTCTCCTATAATTGCAAAGGATTGGGAGGTAAAGCGAAGACAAAATAATAAGAATCATGATAAGAAATGAAAATATATTCATCCTTCTTGTCCAGAAGACAAAAATGAGAGAGGAATACAGCAAGGAGATGATGAAAAAATTGTGTAAGAATGGTGAGGGAAGCTCAGTACTTGTGACAGGAAACTCAATAGGCATCATGAGCTGGTGGGATAAGAGGAGGTTTTCCCTCTCGGCCGAATGGAGAAACTCAAAATGGTTGATGGTGGAATCAGAAGACTTAGAGGAGAATGAAAAAATCAAAATATGTAATGTTTATGCCATGTTCATCCATTAAAATAAATAATAATTCTAGAGTTCTATGGAAGGACTCGGAATGAGTGATCTGCATCAACGAATCATTGTTTCCATAGATTTTAATGCCACCATATCACCGTCGGAAAGGAGGTTTGGTTCGAAGGTTAGAGACCCCTTTCGAGAAAGGCTTGAAGAGATGCAAACAACATGGAACCTCACGAATGTCAAACCAAAAAAAGGATTCTTTACCTAGAACAATAAAAGAGCCGGCCAGAGACACATAGCTGCAAGGATCGACAGGTTTTTGGTAAGTAATAATTTTGTGTTAAAAACAATATTTCTTCTTCGATAATTCTCCCTTCTTCTGTTTCAGATCATAAACCCATTTTGTTAGAATTTTTGAATCCTGAAAATGGTAGCCCTATTCCCTTTAAATTCAATTCCACTTGGGTCAGAGAAGAAGAAGTATACAAGATTGTTAAGAAAGTGTGGAATACTTGCATAAATGGTACCCCAAGCTTCATTTGAGAAGAAAAATTTTGAGCAACAAAAAATGCTCTTAAGCTTTGGGCCAAAAATCTATTGGACTCGAGTCAAGATAAACGAAGGCTTCAAGCAGATCTAGGGAAATTGCAAGAAGATATGGAAAGTAAAGAGATATCAAAGGAGATCATGAGAACAGAAAAAGAAATGGAAGAAAGTATTCTAAGACTGGAAAAAAAGGAAGAAGAAGAATGGAGATTAAAGTCCCAGATCCTATGGCTTAAATATGGAGATAAAAATACTAATTTCTTTCATAACAAATATAAGGAAAGGATGAGAAGAAATGTTATTTTTGAGCTGTAAAATGAAATGGGGGGAGAAAATAACATCACTCCAACAAATTCAAGAAGAGGCTCATCAATATTTTCAATCTTTGTATCAAGAAGAAGGGGTTGAGGATGCATAATTTTTTTGGTACTCTATGTGAAAAGATTCCTACTCTAGTGGCCAAGGAAGAAAATGACTTCCCTTTCAATCAAATCTCCAAAGAAGAAGTCAAGGCCACGATTTGGTCTTTACAGCCAAAGAAATCTCCTAGATCAGATGGCTTCTCAATCTGTTTCTTTAGAAAATATTGGAACATCATAAAGGTGTACCTGTGTAGAATGCTCAACTATTCAAAAAGGAGAGATAAAATTGGGGGAGAAACTAACTCCTCCTTCAACGCTCTAATTCCTAAGGTTAAAATACCAACTTCACTGAAAATATTCAGGCCCGTATCTTTGTGCAATTCATATTATAATATTCTATCAAAAATTATTGCAAACGAGCTTAAAAAGGTGGTTCCCAAAATCATCTCTGAGAATCAGGGTGGTTTCACTGCTAGAAGACAAATCACAGATAGCATTATTATAGTGCAAGAAGCTATACACTCAATTTATGACATGAAATAAAAAGGTATGGAAATCAAATTGGATCTGTCTAATTCCTTCGATGGAGTAAGGCATAGCTTTCTTTTTAAAGTTCTAGAGTACTTCGGGTTCTCTAAGAAGTTTATAAGATGGATTATAGCCTACATAAGTAATCCTTGGATAGCCCACTTGATAAATGGAAAACCAACAAATTTCTTCAAATCCTCTAGGGGTCTCCAACAGGGCTTCCCCTTGTCTCCTTTTCTCTATATTTTTTTGGTTGAAGCTTTGAGCATATTTCTCAACAAGCAAATTGAATATGGTCTCCTTCCTGGAATTATAATAACTGGAGGGTCAAAGCCACCAATCACGCCCAATTCACTGATGATACCATCATGTTAGGAAGTGCTTCAAAAATTGTTGCTATAAATTTTAAACATTCCCTATCCATTTTCTTGAATGCTTCGGGTGGGGAAACCAACACGGATAACTGTTGCATTTATAGTTGGAACTGGTCTCCTCTCCTCGTCTCTAAAATATCAAGGACCCTTGGCTTCAAAGGAGTTGTAAATTGGGTGTCTTTTAAATATTTTGGGATCCTTATCTCTCTCAAGAGGAGCAAGGAACATGAATAGGAAGATGTTATTCAAAAAATCAGAAGGTGGATTCAATCCTGAGGAATTAAATGGTTAAACTTACCAGGGAAGATCACTCTAATAAAATAGTTCCTCTCCTCTATGCATATATTTCTTTGCTCTTCTATGTTTGCTCCTGTAGGAATAATGAACAGCCTCAACAAAGAGATCAAAAACTTTCTTTGGCAGGGGGGAAAGGATGGGCACAAAAATTTCCACTTAGTGAAATGGGAAACTATCTGTAATGAAAAGGGAAGAGGATATTTAGTAATTAGGGAACCCAGGCCGGTGAATATAGTAATGGGAGCCAATATTCTATGGAGAATCGTCACTAGAAGGAAATAATGGTGGAAAGAAGCGCTTCGCAAAGGGTATATGAAAATATCTATACTTCGATGCTTAGATAGTGATCTTCAAGGGAAAGGGTCTCGAATCTAGGATCTGTGTAAGGCTGCTTCCAAGCTAATCAGGTACCACTTATATTAGCTGCTAGAAATGGGAAGAAGATTTATATCTAGGAAGATAGGATCTTGCACAATTCGCCCTTCAAGGAGAAAGAATATTTGAAGGGAATAAAGGATTGGTTACGGGGGGAAGGAATATCCAAGCTCTATGATCTCTATGTATAGCATGAAAATGGGAGCTGGAAAGATTGGAAAAGGTTTGAAGCTCTGAATCATTTGGACGATGGTTTCAGATTGTTCATTCATGAGTTGAATGAGAAATCCCCCTCAAATAAAAGGGATAGCGACACTAGAGGGTGGGGTTCAAAAAGAATGTATAGTCTGAAAGAAGGTTACTAGAAAATGTTGAGCGAGCTACCCTCGCTTCCTTCATCTAGAGTGTGGAAGAATGTATGGAAGCCTGGTTGTCCACCCAAAATAAATTCCTTCTCATGGTTGCTAGTTCACTAAAAAAACCTCTCTACTAATAATCTAAGAAAAAGGGGCATTGAAGGCATGAATAGATGTATTCTTTGCAAAACTAAATAAGAAACAATTAGGCACATGTTTACAAATTGTTCCTTCACCAAGGAGGTTTGGGATGTTTTCATAAAGGACCTTAAGGTCAGTTTCAGTTTACCAATCGAGGTCAAAGGATTCTTCAGGGGATGGATTCAAAACTACACTAAGACTCTTTCAAATAAAAAATCTATGCTAAATATTTGGTGTGAAACTCCAAAAAATATCAATTGGTAAATCTGGTTGTCGAGAAATAAAGAAATTTTTGAAGGGAAAAAAGCCTCCTCCAGCAAAACCGCCCTAAAAGCAAAACTTCAAATGAAAGAATTCCTCTCAGATCAGGGTTGGTTGATTTAAAATTATTGTAATATCTCCCCTTCTGAACTCTTTTGGGCATCTCAATTTATTGGGATCAACTCCCTTTAGTCCAATCGTATCTATGAGAATCAAAGTTGGGAAATAGATCTTCAACCTAAGGAATTTCAAATCTAGAGGAACTGTCAATCCCATTACACTCTCTTTGTTATGGTTCCTCGAAAGGAAACCCATGGGAGGAAGGTGTGGGAGGGGTCATATTTGACCCTTGAGTAATAAATATCAAATCCTTTTCTTGGGGTTCGGGCAAGATAACGAACAATCAAGCAGAGTGGGAAGCATTAATGCAAGGTATGGAAACAATGTCAGAGTTAAACATCGAAAACTTCCATGTTATTGGTGACTCTTAGATTGTCATCTAATCAATGCAAAGCATTCAGACAGGTAAAGAGAAGGCCGGTGGGGAAATTCCAAAGAAGAATTATGGATTTCCTCCCTGACATTTCAAAAATCAAAATTTTCCATATTAAACGCCAAGACAACAAAAAAACAGATAAACTTTCCAAGATCATATCTAAGCTAAGGCAAGGGGAATTATTGATTGATAACTCTAATCCCATTGTTAAATGGAAGAAAAAGAATTCAATTTTAGTCTTTATACTTCTCTCCCACATGCCTCATTGTATGTGGATATGGGATGGAAGCGGCATCTGTAAATTTGGATTAATGAAGGATTCTCCAGATGGCCCGCGGCGATGGTGGTTGGGTGAGAGCATTTCATGCTCATTCCAATATGCATTTAATATCCCTTCCCCAGTCCGAGTTCATTTCATTATCTCCCATGCATTGGTTAAATTCTTGGATATGGAGGATCCCTCGCTCGCGTTTGAATCTCTTTTAGGAAGTGTCCAGTATATTCTTTGCTTATTGTGTCTCTCAAGGAGAATTAATAGAAGAGCTTGGTTGGAAATCCAAGAGGACTTCGCGTCTGGGGTAAGCGACAATGCTATGGAGAAAATCACAGATGCGCCTTCTTTTGTGGAGGAAAACACCATGAAGAAATTTCTAGAACATATTTGAGACCTGAAAATTTTCATGCTAAACTAAAAGAATATGTTGAGATGTGTTCTCGAGGTTTCAAAGGCAGTTTTGGAGGGACACGAGAGAATTTTTGTGGACATAACCTATATCGAATCTCATGTGGATGATATTGAAGGAGGGTATTGGGTTCAAGTTGGTGAATTCAAGGATATCAAGTGCATCTTGCAGGAGATGGAAGGGACGATGAGTTCTAGGCATTAGGAGATGTGTTTGGTTGTTGTGGAATTGAAGCGCTTTCTTTAGGAGCAGAGAATGAAAGCAAACGAAAGGAACAAGGCTCATTTTTTTTTAGCTAAAGGACATCTTGGATGAAATGTAGGTTGATATTAATGGGTTGTAGAAAGGGAATGGTGGAACCTCAAATGAATAGGCAAAGGCCTCCCTAATGGACGAAATTTCCACCGTCCAGTCAGCTGCATAAGAAGATCCGATATAGGAATTAAGTTCCTTGTCCCTGTTTTAGTTTTTTGTAATGTTTTTTTGTCGATATATATGTGGAAATTTTATTAGATTTTACACAGTTATAGAAAGCAGAGTATATTATGGAAAATAGTGTAATTTTGTGTATCAGACAAAGCAAACTAGGGCCAAGGAATGTATGGAATTATCCTTCTCATACCTCTTTTTTGAACTCCTTTCTGTATCTTTGGGGGTGATTTGTAAATTATATTTTAATATATAAATATTATTTCTCATTCTTGTAAAAAAATGGATTTACCATGGTTAATACAAGGATGTTTGAGCCAAGTACATAAACTTATGTTCTTCTAACCCAATGTGAGAAGGTATTTTATTTATAGGTTCCATGTAAAGTAGGTTGGTTGTATGTTGATAGATATGATCCGAGAGGAAGGCCTATAGAGTATAGTGTACTAGAAGAATATGATAATGAAGAAGAAGATTATGCAAAGGAGCATGAGGTATATGTGTCAGATGAATAAGTTGAAGAAGTTGAGCCAGATGTAGATGAAAATGTTCTCGCTGATTATATTGACGATGGCATTATTGAAAAATGGCATTGATAATGATGTTGATATGGATGATTCTTTCAATATCGATTATGAATCGGATGATACAGATGTGGAGTTGGATGAATAATAAGATCAATGATATTGAAAAATGTTGAAACGTAGGAGGTATGTGATTATATATTTTATATGATTTGTTATCTTATTATTAATTAATTATATGGGTTAATTACATGTTGTTAAGTCGTCATCACCATCATCATTTTCATCTATGTCATCATCGTCATCATTGTCATCATCATTCATCATCATATTTGTCATCGTCATCATCGTCATCATCATCATTGTCATCATCATAATCATCATCATTGGCATTCATGTCATTCTCATTGTCATCGGCATTGTCATTTGCATCATCATCATCATCATCATCGTCGTCATTGTCATTTAGTTCATCATCATCAATGTCAACATCATCATCATCCTCCTCCTCCTCGTCATCATTTCCATAATCATCATTACGTCGTCGTCGTCATCATTTTCATTCATGTCATTATCATTATCATCTTCATAGTCAAGATCATTCTCATTGTCATTTTCATCATCGCTATTATCATCACCATCATCATCATTGTCATGTAGTTCACCATCATCATTGTCATTATTGTTTTCTTCATCGCCGTCTCATCATCATAATTATTATCATCATCAATGTCATCATTTTCATCGATATCATTTTCATTCATGTCATTCTCATTCTCATCGTCATTGTCGTGATCATTCTCATTGTCATTTTCATCATCACTATTATCGTTGTCATCATGTAGGTCATCATCATCGTCTTCATCAGTGTTTTCATCATCATCATCATCATCGTCGTCATCATTATTTTAATATCCCCAATCAGAAATTAGGAATATCATCTCTAAGATTTCAACTTTAATTATGTTGATTTTCAACTTTTTCCCAAACAATGGCTTATGAAGGCTTATGAGATGTTCTCATTCAACAACAATGGGGTGTATGTGTATTCCTAATTTTCATGAAAGGTGTGCATATAATTAATGTGTTTAGATTCCATTAATATGTGTCCCAGATCGGATTTGATCAAAAAAATGGAAGCTAGTAAAGAAACTAGGAACACTAGTTCAATTTTGGCCACACCGAATGTTAATTTTGAGCATTAATTCAACATAATCTAGGATCTTTACTGAGAGAATAACATGTATAGCATATCAAGTATAACAATGCATATCAATCACACCAAGCAATCACATGAGACAATAGACACACAGAGTTTCACTGGGGAAAACCATAAAGGTGAAAAACCCCACAACTTCCTCAGAGATAGAAAGAGCAATGATACAACCAAAGTACACAGAGATAGTCCTCCTAGCAGCTGAACCTCCTCCTCCACTAGTGCGCTACTTTCCGAGTAGTGTAGAATTGAATAATGAGATGATCAAATAGACTACCTCCCGCACTCTATTTATACATGACCTGACCTTCCTAATAACCTAGCAGGGCCGACTTGTCTAACTCAGTCTAATAACCGATGGTTATACTAATCAGGGCCGACCCCACACTTGGTGGTCTAATAACCCATCACATGCAAATTGCGACAATTGCAACACTTGTCAATACAAATGATGACACTTTCGTATAGAGGAATAATACCATCTCTATAGGAGTACAATATACATGGGTGAAATACATTCCGAAGTTACAATTACATCAACACTCCCTCTTAACTAGGAAGGTATTTCTCGACACATATCTGCTAGCACAAGTCTTCTTCTCTTGATCATCGTCATCGAATCATCGTCGTCGTAACTGTCGCTGCTATCTATATCAATCTCAAATCTACTCGTCATAGGAAGTTCTACAGAGCTAGTCCTTTTTCATATTGGATGTAGGCCCACTACCTGTAGGTCTTCATCATCTGTGCGAACGGTCTAATAGAGGTGGTCTCTCAGGACTGATTTATGTGTTGATGCAATACCTGAAAAGAGCATCCTGGGAACATTTATGTGCCTAAGCATGACTGGCAAGATCTCCCAGGACTGATTACATGCATCCCCTTCACAATACCTTTAAAGAGCATCCCAGGAACATTTATGTGCCGCAGCACGACCGACAAGATCTCTAAAGAGCATCCCAGGACTTATTACGAGCACACAGCTCAACCTCTCACATCTCTAGGACTGATTACATGTGAATAGACAATACCTTTAAAGAGCATCCCAGGAACATTTATGTGCCACAGCATGACCGGTAAGATCTCTAAAGAGCATCCCAGGACTTATTACGAGCACACAACTCAACCTCTTGGATCTCCAGAACTGATTACATGTCTCCGTAGTAATACCTCATCCCAGGACTGATTATGAGCACACAGCTCAACCTATCAGATCTCTGAGGACTGATTACATACTACATAGAAATACCTCAACCCAGGACTGATTACGAGCACACTACTCAACCTATCGGATCTCTGAGGACTGATTACATGCTACTTGCACAACCTGCCACATATCATCTCTAACCTCCAAGTATCAACCTGATACTCATGATCCAACTGATCATCATTGCACGAAGCATCATCCTGATGCTCATGATCATACTGATCATCATCACACAATACATCATCCTGATGTACATCATCCAGAGTATCATCCTGATACTCATCACACATGATCATCCCGGTCATCGTCTGCATCGTCCTGATGCATATCATCTGGAGAAACATCCTAAAGCTCATCATCCATGATCATCCTGATCATACAATGCATCCACCTGATGTATACCAAGTATCTACCTGATACATGATCCACCTAATCATATAATGTATCCACCTGATACATACACAAATACATGATCTACCTGATCATATCAATGCATCCACCTGATACATATACAAATACATGATCTACCTGATCATATCAATGCATCCACCTGATACATACAGAAATACATGATCTACCTGATCATATCAATGCATCCACCTGATACATATACAAATGCATGATCCAACTAATCATACCAAGCATCCAATATGATGCATATACATATACATGATCCAACTGATCATATCCAGCTTCCAACATGATGCATATACAGAGCAGTAACTGGAGCATCGTCTTGATGCTTATCATCCAGCACTTACATCCAAAGCCATGGGAAGGATCCTCCTCTCACCATGCTTGGAATGGCTCCTACAAATGTGTGCATCACTTCTTCCTCGAAATGTCGTCAATCTGAAGAACACCAAGCCTCTCTCTGAAGTACTCAAACTTCACTCCGGCTAGTGGTTTCATCAACACATCTGCAATCTGCTCATCTATCGCAACATACAGGAGCTTCACTGCTCCTCTCTGCACCATATCCCTGATATAGTGATATTTGATCTCGATGTACTTCGACTTGTCGTGGAACACCGGGTTCTCAGACAGCTTTACACAACTCTGGTTGTCACAATAGATACCAGTAGCATCCAACGGGAGATCAAATAACTCAGACAGTAGCTTCCTCAGCCATACTGCCTTACAACTAACCGAACAAGCTGCAACATACTCTGCTTCAGCTGTACTCAGTGCTACGCAGGACTGCTTCCTGCTAAACCAAGAGATCACACCTGATCCCATACTGAAGCAGCACCCAAAAGTGCTCTTCCTATCTGCAGTACTGCCTACCCAATCTGAATCCTTGCAGGTTAAACTTTTTATTTGCATCATACTTGAGCCCATAGTCAATTGTACCCTTCAGGTACCTCAAAATATGATTTACAGCAACCAGGTGAACACCTCTGGGATCCGTCAGGAACTGGCTCAATGTGTTCACCGCAAAGCAAATATTTGGTCTCGTATTCGTCAAGTACATCAAGGACCCAATCATCTGAAGATACATCGTGACATCAACCGGCTCAGATGAAGCATCACACAGAAGCTTCGGGTTTGATTCCATAGGTGTGGCCATGGCCTTATAGTTCATCATCCCGAACCTCTTCAGGATCTCTACTGCATACTTCCCTTGTCCAAGGAAGATTCCATCTGCACTCTACCACACCTCCATTCCTAGAAAGTAGTGCATCATCCCCAAGTCCTTCATCTCAAACTTGGCAGCAAGCTTCCTCTTCGTATCAGAAATCAATCTATCATCACATGTAACAAACAGGTCATCCACGTACAAAAGTAGTATCACTAGATTTCCTTCCTCAACCTTGTAGTAAAGGTTGGAATCCGTTTTACTCTTGGTAAAGCCTAGACTGGATAGAAAGTTGTTTATCCTACCATACCAAGTCCTAGGATCTTGCTTCAAACCATACAAAGCTTTCTTAAACCTGCACACATATGACTCCCTGTGATGTGTTTCAAAACCTAGTGGCTGCTCCACATATACTTCCTCCTCGACTACACCATTCAAGAAAGTTGTCTTGACATCCATCTGGTGCATCTTCCATTTCATCACTGCAGCTAGGGAAAGTACTGATCTGATGGAAGTGTACCTAGATACAGGAGCAAAAGTTTCTTCATAGTCTATACCCTCTTTCTGGGAGAAGCCACGAGCTACAAATCTTGCTTTGCATTTCTCTATGCTGCCATCTGCAAAATGCTTGATCTTGTAGATCCACTTGGAAGTCACAACAAACTTCCCTTCAGGCCTTGGGACTACATCCCAAACATCATTCTTCATGATCAATTGGTATTCCTCAACCATGGCATCCTTCCATTCTTTATTTTCTGTTGCTTCTTCATAACTGGAAGGTTCTTTGTTCATAATGTCACAGAGTAAGGCAACATAACTGGTATGTGATCTAGTCCTCTTCCTTTCTCTATGTTCTTCTTCTGGAATGCCATATCTTTCTGCATATTGAATGAGCTCTATAGCCCATGCAGGATTCCTCTTCTGAGAGTTCTTCTCGCGGGGTGGATCTACAGGTTCTTACGGAGCTTCTACTTCACGATCTGCTTCTAGAATTGATTCAATCATGGTGGTGTCTTGAAATCTAGTTTCCTTTGGTTCTTCATGATCTTCAACATGTGTCTTCCTTGATTTGATGAAGGCTGAGTTTTCATCAAATGTTACATCCCTGCTGACATCAATCTTCTTGAACCCTGGAAAGTATATTATGTAAGCTTTCGAGCATTCACTGTACCCCACAAAGATGCCCTTCTTTCCTGAAGGATCTAGCTTTGTTCTCTTTTCCTTTGGAACATGTGTATATACTAGACAACCAAATATTCTGAGATGGCTGAATTTAGGTTTCTTACCAGAGAATACCTCTTTTGGTGTCTTTTTGTCCAATATCTTGTGAGGTGTTCTATTCTGCACATATACAGCTATCCTAGCTGCTTCTGCCCAAAGATGCATAGGCAGATCCTGGTCATGCAGCATTGCTCGTGCTGCTTCCATGATTGTTCTATTTTTCCTTTTTGCAACTCCATTCTGTTGTGGATTGTAGGGAGTAGTCAACTCCCTCTTAATCCCTGAATCACTGCATAGCTTCTTGAAATCACCTGAAGTGAATTCTCCGCCATTGTCGGATTTGAACGTCTTGATCTTCTTATCAGTTTGATTTTCCATCAAGGCTTTGAATTCCTTGAACTTATCAAACACTTCATCTTTGTTCTTTAAGAAATAAACCCAAGTCTTCCTAGAGAAATCATCAATGAAAGAGACATAGTATACATACCCACTCAGAGAACTGGATGACATCGAACCGCATACATTGGAGTGGATAATTTCCAAGATTCCTTTAGCTTTGCTTTCACTGCTTGGAAATTCCTTCTTAATGTTCTTTCCTTTTGCACATCCTTTGCAAACACCTTCATGCTTTGTCTTGATTTCAGGAAGACCCTCTACAGCTTTACTTGCAATTGGTAGTGCCCTATAGTGCACATGTGCAAACCTTCTATGCCAAATTTCACTTGGATCCATGGATTCATGTACCATGGCATGTTCAGGTTGTCCCTTCAATTTGTACAATCCTCCCTCTTGCTCTCCAATCACTACTGCATCATCTATAGTTTTACCCTTTGGCCACATTAGGACTTGGCCATCTACAAATGCAACCCTCATGCATTTTTCATCCAATGCAGATATGGAGAGTAGGTTCTTCTTGAGCCCAAGTACATATAGAACATCTTTCATCTTCAAAGACTTCCCAAAGTCTAGGTTGTAGGAGGCTTCACCACTTCCCTTGATAGGATATTGATAGTCATCCCCAAGTTTCACTTTATGGGGTGACTGATGTTCAGATAGATTTACAAAATATTATTTAAACCCATTCATGTGTTTGGAAGCCCCGCTATCAAGGAGCCAATCATTACAGCCATGAGAGATAGTACCTATGAGAGAAGATATTAGAACATATTCATCTTCACTTGATGAATCATCACTTTCTGTTCTAGCCTTCTTCTTGGGAGGTTCATCATCCTCAGCAGCATGAGCATGATATCTCTTGTTGTTCTTCTTCTTCTTCTTGTTGAAGTTGTTGTTGTTGTCTTTCTTCTTCTTGGGACATTCTGAGGCAAAGAGTCCTTTCTCATTACAGCTGAAGAACCTCAAATCTTTATTTTCTCTGTGGTATGGGTGGGAAGATTTCTTCTTGTGATGGGATGGCTCCCTCTTGAACTTGTCTTTCTTGGTGTGAGCTGTGAGAGCTTGATCTTCATTTCCCATCTTTTCTTCTCAGGATACAAGCCTTGCTTCTTCTTGTAAGCATTCCTCCCATAGTCTACTGAATGAGATCAACTTCCTTCTTGCACAGATTCCTTGAATGAAGGAGTCCCATGACCTAGGTAGGCCATTCAATGTGGTCATGACAACTTCACCATTGTCCACTACTTCATCCACGGCTTCAAGTTGTTCCTTGATCTGAGAGACCTTAGAGAAATAAGATTGAATGGTCTCTCCATTTTGAAGCCTTACCCCTTTCAATTGGTTCCGTAGAGTCATCTTCTGATTTATGTTCTTGCCTTCAAATAGCTTGGTTAGGGAATCAAACATCTCCTTGGGTGTCTTCAGAGATGACACATGTGGTATGAGATGGTCTTTGATAGAATCAACAAGGATCCTCTTTTCCTTGACCAAGTTCTTCTTATGTAAGTCCTTAACCTCTTCTCCCTCTGGGACAGGGACCTCTTCACTTATGTAAGTGTCCAACTCATTTTCTTCTAGGATTAACCCAATCTTATACTTCCATGCTCGGAAATTATCAGCCCCTTCAATCTTATCCTCAAGCTTGTTGTGGTGATACATCTTAAAGAGTAATTCAAATGGAAATAGAAAATATTTAGGTCTTACCACTTGATTTGCAGAAATATGGATCTGGTGCCGGATTAGGGTGTCAGAGAAACCCTAAAAATTAAAAATGTGAATTTCAACTTTCTGAAAGGATATAAAGATGCACCTTGATGAGATGATCATCCTGGTATATTCAGAATTTGAAATCTGCAAAGTTTCACCCTTCAGAAATGCCTTTTAGTCTTCCCAGATTCACTAGGGAGGACCCTGAATTAGGGTTTGAGTTTCCCGGAGCTTCACCCAACCCAAAATCTCGATCCAAAGCTCTAAAATTTGATTTTTCCAAGGAGCTTCCAACTATGTCATCAGATTTCAGAAATTCCTATTTTTGTGGAAACCCTAATTTTTAGGGTCGAAAATGAAAGTGCCCAGAATTGAATTCTAACTGGACAAAAAGATGCACCTTGCTGAGGAGAGTCAAAATACCCTACTGCATTTCAATATCTGTGGATAGAAACCCAATAAACAGGAAACCCTAGTTTCTGCAACTGCAAAGTGTCTTCTTCTCAAGTTAGCTCTGATACCATGTTAATTTTGAGCATTAATTCAACATACTCTAGGATCTTTACTAAGAGAATAACATGCACATCATATCAAGTATAACAATGAATATCAATCACACCAAGCAATCAGATGAGACAATAGACACACAGAGTTTCATTAGGGAAAACCATAAAGGTGAAAAACCCCACAACTTCCTCAGAGATAGAAATAGCAATGATACAACTAGCGTACACAGAGATAGTCCTCCTAGCAGCTGAACTTCCTCCTCCACTAGTGCACCACTTTCTGAGTAGTGTAGAAGTGAATAATGAGATGATAAAATAGACTGCCTCCCGCACTCTATTTATACATGAACTGACCTGCCTAATAACCTAGCAAGGCCGACTTGTCTAACTCAGTCTAATAACCCATGGTTATCTTAATCAGGGCCGACCCCACACTTGGTGGTCTAATAACCCATCACATGCAAGTTGCGACACTTGCGACACTTGTCAATACAAATGATGACACTTTCGTATAGAGGAATAATACCATCTCTATAGGAGTACAATATACATGGGTGAAATACATTTCGAAATTACAATTACATCAACACCGAACACGGAGTTTCCAACTATTCCCAAAAACTACCAGAGAAAATCGAATTCTCAAAATGTAAGTTTAATGGAATAAAATAGACTCAAATAAAACTATTTTACCCACTAATACACTCCATATAAATTGCAAATAAGTATGAAAGACACCCTCTCAAGACTAATGGGAAACTAGCTCGATTTTCCCCACATAGGAATACTAGTTTTTCAACTTGACCCAAACACCTCCTAATCGACTCTAATCCTTACAAAAATCTTCAATAATACTCAAATACATCCCAACAGAGATAAATGAATCATCAAGAGACCCTAGGGGACTTCTATTAATTTTTTACAATCAGTATTGTAAATTGCATAGCCATATGAGAAATATTTATACATGGAATCACCGGTTACTTAAATAGGAACACCATATGAGGAAAACACTTGGATATTTAGTATTCACTATATGGGAACATTAATGACACTAATTAAAACAATACATGGCTCTTACATCTCTTGGAACTCATGAAATACTCAATTACAATTGTACAAGTTTGAACCTCTACCAAAAGAGATACAACATGGAGTAGATCTATTAAAATGGGCATATCTTGGTCATATGAACACCTTTTTGAGTGAAAAAAAAAGTGTTTCATAGTAGAAACAATGCTCTAAATTCAATGGAACATGTATTACATCCCATAAATTCTCATAAGTGTTGAAACTAGAACTACCATTTCGACCCTCCTTCATCGATCCAAACCCTAAATCAACAAGAAACACCCCCTAATGGTAGAGAAGCCTACCAAATTGCACCCTATGTCACATAGAATTCATGTAATTCCCAATAATTATATATTCAAGTGAAAATGTATCCAATGGTGCGCCCTCCTCAAGCAAGAACCCACAACTCCAACACCAAAATGCCCGGAAAACACCATAAACCTTTTATGCTACAACTTTAAATTCCAAACACATGTAGATGAATTCAAACCAGAAATAGAACAATATCTAAACCTGCATCAACTAAATCTCACTTGATAAATCTGATTTATTCCTCCTCACCTTTCATCCACATGAATCAGAATTGAAAAATCTGAGTGATTTCTCCTCTCTTGCTAGCTAGGGTGGAATCTTTCACCACAGAAACTAGTTTTGTAGCAAGGGGCACATATTGTTGGCTTAAACTGACCCAGAGGTTTCCAATTAGACCCAGGTTCTTTGCGGTTCTCCCTTTTGACCAACAAAACCCCTTCGCACCGGCCCTTTTGGCAACAACCTGCAAGCAGGTTGAGGTCTCACCCGAGGTGTATCTTATGGGGTACTGCGGAATCAAGTTTCCACAGTAAATGATGAGTTGTTTATATGAACAAGCTGCGCAGCGTAGGACAGAAGGAGTGCATTGTGGGGCAAAGCGATGCGGCACGCAGCAGGATCTACGTTGTGAGCAGTACTACGCGATGAGGGAAACACTGTGGGCCTCACTTAAAGACTTCTTACTGCTGCAAGTCTTGTACTGGAACTGCGAGTCCACCACGCTGATTCTTTACTTGGAAGATCTTGAAAACGCTAAGGCACTGAAATGAATATCACTCGTCCATTCATTTAGGCACTTACTGGTTATCTTTCTAGCATTCATTCAAGGACTTAGATTATTACAACGTGAACTGAAATGATAGATGCGACTAACCATGCTGCATTCCTTCACTGTGTTTAAGAAAGTATTTAAACTTAAATGACTGATTCACGATCCTAACATATAATTGAAATGTTCGCCATTCATCTGTTCCCGTGGAATCTAGCATATCATTCCCAAACTTCTCCTATTGGTAAATGCATATCAAAGTTCCCCTATTACAGCATGCAAGGAAACATTCAAACATTCATTCTACAGGCAATACAGACAGTCATTTATTCATAAAACATAATCGCATAACATAGGATTTAACGTGGTTCACTTCCCTAGATGGAAAGCTACGTCCACAAGAACGGTTGGTAATATATTTCTTTCAAAAGGGGATGGGGCAACCATTCTTAGTCTGCGCACTCAGCTGTAGACTCTCCTCTCTCTCGGCTAGGTCTCTATGCACACAGCTACAGAGCCTTTACAATATTCTCAGCTCAGGGAGATTTTTCAATACAAAAGGTTATCTCATGATTACTCTAACAACTAGCATCTAGCCCCCAAAAATAGAGCAATAACAACCAAAAACCCAACAACCCCATCCCATACAAAATTGTCTTCTTAAATAGATCATGCCCGAAGGTCATGTCTATACAATGTCGAAGACCTAAAACCCAAAACCCTAACGATTTCCAAAACTGCGTCAGTTTTCCAAACTGGCTTGCTGGCTCCTGGTAGCATCTGTTTGATCCTAGTGGATCTCCACGTCCTCATCCTGTCACTATCGGCCTTCCTGTCGCACGCGTGCCTACAGGCTGCTTCTGCTGAACCATTTCTCTCTAACGGTTTTACCTTCTAAGCGTGCCAAAATCGCTTTCCTTAACAATCCACGCATGGCCGCCTTCCTAATTTGCCTATGTCCGCCGCTCGACAATCCTGGAATATCTTTCCAAAAATGGCTTCTACCGGTCCAACCGGTACCTGCAGTTGATACTTGTCCAGCACACCGCTTTGCTGGCTCCACGTGTCCTCCTAACTCCGCAGCACTGTTTCGGCGCAGTACTGGTCTTCACATCATGTCCAAAACTTCGATGCTGCGTGCAACTCTGCAGTATGGTCAAAAGTTGGATGCTGCGTGCAACTTCCCAGCATCCTCAATACTTAGCCAAAATTTTATTTCCGAGCTGCGCTCAGCTCAGCTTTCCCTGCTTGTCTCAAAAAGGTGTTTCCAAAACTTTGTCTCAACCTGGGCCCAACACATATCCCAAGCTTGAGAATCTCAATGGATCTCCAATACTAAAATTAAAATGACCAAAATCCATCTCACTTGTGTATTCACCCCTTTTTATAAATCTTCATGGAGCATTTCCCCCTCATTCTAGAATTCTCTCACAAATATTTAATAAAATATTAATAAATGTTATTTTTATGAGAGAATGGAACCTTAGGACTCATTTAATTCCTCTCTAATGTTATTTTTATGAGAGAATGGAACCTTAGGACTCATTTAATTCCTCTCTAATGTTATTTTTATGAGAGAATGGAACCTTAGGACTCATTTAATTCCTCTCTAATTTTATTTTTCCAAATAATAATTTCATCTACCTTGGAAATTCAAATTAGAGAAGCTTATCTTGATTTTGGGGAAGTTGCACTAGCATGTGGGCCCACCCCTCTCTTCTAATGCCCTCCTTGGCTAAATTTAGGACCTGCAACATTTCATAGGATATCATAATTTGTCATAAGTTTTCATAGGACCTAATTCGTGTCATAGGTTATCATAGATTTGTTATTTTTATTCCAGGGAGTTACAACCCATGAGATGCCTCCATGATAGGATCCCTTCCAACTTGGATGGGAGTTACACCACATATTTGGACTCATTCCCCCACTAATGCGCCCTCCTTTCCCAATTGTGTCCAATGACACCTTAGAATTTGAATTTGAGGGAGTTATGGCTCATGTGGGGCCCAACTAAACCTCCTTATGCACCCTCCTTGTCCAATTTTTCCTAATGTTGCATCAATCACAATTATTGGACATTATACCATACAAATTCACGACCCATGCCACCACCTTAATATTTTATCATGAAATTTTCCAAGTGACTTAGGCCATTACAACCCCTAGTCCAATGGAGTGGTCCTTAGCAAAAATTTGGGGACATTACAATCTTCCCCGCCCAAGATTGCTTGTTATCAAGCAATTTGAACCTGAGAGTGGTAATGCTTCTTATTTTTCCCCAACTTATGCTCATTGATTTGTATGCCTCCTTCCTTAGTGATAACTGTGAAAATCCTCACAACAGATCTAAGAGATGATGTATCTCACAAGAGAATAATTATGATTAAGCAAGAAAATAGAAGAAGAGTGATACATGCAGTATAATGAGCAACAGAATAATATGGTACAGTAGAACTCAAATAGAAGCAATAATACTTCGGTCATACTAGTTAATTAATCACAATATGGACAAATAAATAGTACAATGGTAGAGAGGATTCGAATGCCCAAGGTGGCAATTCGAATTAGCCTCTCAGAGTGATCATAAGATCAATAGAGTGTCATCGAAGCACAACTAGGTGTCCTCATGATCATCGGAGCACAACTGGAATTCTTCATCATCATCAGTGGCGTCATCAATGCTCAAGTAACTATCAACCATCAATCAAACTAACTCTGGTAGGTGTAACTCAGTGTAACTGACTGTAACTGACTGTAACTAAGTGTAACTGAGTGTAAACTGAAGACAAATGGACTGGTAGGTGAAGAAGGGCGAGTTGCTCCCTAAAATCAAGGAAGAAGGGCGCATTAAGCAACTGGAGGGCTAAAACTGAATAGTGAGAAGCTCCTGGGGGCTGGCTAACTGAGGGCTAGGTGTTGGACTGATGACTAGGATGCATACAAAACCTTAAGGTGCATGCATGACTGAAAATGTAAATGATCAAAATACTGGTGGGACTAGGATGGAGTATAGGAATATCCTAACACCCCCCCTTAATCCATCCTGGGCCCTAGTAACTAAGACCAAAGGTCACCCAATACAATGAATAATAACAATCAATAAACCAAGGAAGTGGGAAAATTTCATGGGAAACATACCCCCTGCTCAAAAAATAGATTGTAAGGCACACATAAAAATAAATGCTCCAAACTCAAGCGGGTGTGATGCTTGGTCATATGTCTGGAGGTATCTTCTTCTTGGGAAGAAGTGGATCATGCTCAAAAATCATGTGCTTGTACTTGCTTTTCAGATTGAATGTGTGATGAGAACAAATCCAACAGTATGAGAATGATCCTTGAACCCGTGATTCGAATCAACTGAGGTAGGATCAAATCTGTGAAAGTGCATATAGTCTTTTGTCTTCTCCTTCGAACCACCATGGGTGAGATTATGCCAAAAATAACTATTACATGTTTGCTTGAAATCAAAATCAGGATTAAGACTTAAAAAACAGTTTCTTGAGATCTCCTTTGAACCAGCAGGGGTGAGATCAAAACTATCATATGCATGAGAAATTATCCCAAGCAGTAATTGCTTAGAACCCAAATTAGATACAAGACTTGAATCATGGTTTCTTGAGATCTCCTTTGAACCAACAGGGGTGAGATCAAAACCATGAGATGCATGAGAAATCTTCCCAAGCGAATGGCAATTGCCATATTCTTCAATGACCTTCTGAAAGCATGGAATTATGATTATATAGTAGTATAAAAGAGGAGATAGCTGGAGAGGAGCGAATGCATTACCTTCAATAGCTATTTTGACCTCCGAAATAATCATATGATCATGATGCAAACCAACAAACCTTGGTGCAATAGAGGATTTAGGACCTTCTGCAATATCTAGAGTGTGAGCTGGCACAGAAAGAGAAGAATGTTTGAGCATGAGTGTAGAATCCGCAAGTTCTTTGTCAACAACTTCAATATGACGTGATACTGGTTCATGATCTAAGAGACCATCAAGAGGAGCGAATGCATCACTTTGTTTGCTTTCGAATGGGTTGGGACCAAGTCCTTCATTCTCTCTGCCAAATATTTCATCCAGGTGAGCCCATAGCTCTTTTGGTGATGAAAAATCAGGGAGGTCATATAACATCCAATTAGACATAGCATCCAACATTGATCCAAAGGCTTCATCAACTTTATTTAACCAATCAATCTTCTCTTCAGAAGATTCGAACTCTCTTTCAAAACAACAGTCAAAGAGATCATGGCTCTTCAAGTATGCTATCATTTTTGGTTTCCAATCATCATAGCTGAGAGGAGAGAAAGGAGAAAGAGGAGTGATTTCTTTTGAATTCATTGAAGCTGTAGAAGACCTGCAATAGCAATAGAGAATACTGCTGCAAAGATGCAGAAACTGTTGCAACTGCTATACTCGAAATCTTGGTAATAACCTGCAAAAAACTCTCAAGAATGGAGATAAACAATACTCTCAACATGCTCTGATACCATGTGAAAATCCTCACAACAGATCTAAGAGATGATGTATCTCACAAGAGAATAATTATGATTAAGCAAGAAAATAGAAGAAGAGTGATAAATGCAGTATAATGAGCAACAGAATAATATGGTACAGTAGAACTCAAATAGAAGCAATAATACTTCGGTCATACTAGTTAATTAATCACAATATGGACAAATAAATAGTACAATGGTAGAGAGGATTCGAATGCCCAAGGTGGCAATTCGAATTAGCCTCTCAGAGTGATCATAAGATCAATAGAGTGTCATCGAAGCACAACTAGGTGTCCTCATGATCATCGGAGCACAACTGGAATTCTTCATCATCATCAGTGGCGTCATCAATGCTCAAGTAACTATCAACCATCAATCAAACTAACTCTGGTAGGTGTAACTCAGTGTAACTGACTGTAACTGACTGTAACTAAGTGTAACTGAGTGTAAACTGAAGACAAATGGACTGGTAGGTGAAGAAGGGCGAGTTGCTCCCTAAAATCAAGGAAGAAGGGCGCATTAAGCAACTGGAGGGCTAAAACTGAATAGTGAGAAGCTCCTGGGGGCTGGCTAACTGAGGGCTAGGTGTTGGACTGATGACTAGGATGCATACAAACCCTAAAGGTGCATGCATGACTGAAAATGTAAATGATCAAAATACTGGTGGGACTAGGATGGAGTATAGGAATATCCTAACAATAACTTTTCATAAGGCTTCAATTTCAAGTGGACCAATTCATCAACTCTACATCCCACAATCTGAACTGCACTAAGGTTGAAAATGATGTCATGGTTCCATCCCAATCGAAAGGAGATGAAGTACACTATGCTCAATGTATGGTTATGCAAGGTACTGACATAGGAAAATTCATGACCAATGCCAATAAGAAGAGTGACTCTATACTTCAACCACTCAAGAAACTCCCCAACAAATAGGTATGCAAAGAATCTCATCGTATCAAAGCCAAAACTAACTCTCAACTCCAGGTTTGCTGCTAAAAATATGCCATGCACTGTAACTCTAAGATCCCCAACTAATCTCAAAAAGGAACTACCATGTTGTTGTTGTGAAACTAGGATCATAATAATCCCCTCTAGAGATAGCTCCATCTCCCAAATTTTCCTGCCAACAACCCAGTTGAAACAACTGAGTCCCAAAATTATCCCAGTGTCCCAAATGAACTTGGGAAATGTAGAGTGTCTAAGACACCTGAACCCAACAATACCAGGATCCCATTGTCTGTGCAACACTTCTCCAAACATCATCACTGTCACTTGTATCAATCTATCACTCCAAGGAATGCCAGGATCCCACCACAAAATTGGAAGTTCATCGCTCCCAATACTGTTTCGAAACTCCGCGAGCCTCTCCAATAGAACATGAAGCTCCTCTAGTACACTCTGCACACTAGTCCTATGGCTCACATCACTGTCATCTATCCCATCCAACTGAATCATGTGAGACTTCCATGTCCTACTTTGTGCTGCTATAACCAACACACTACTAAGGTATGTTGAACCTATATCCCAGTGTGATTCCATATCTATCATATATCCATCCACCCAATCCATGGATGCATGTGCTCCCATACTCGCTAGTCCATAGATCATGTGCTCAAACACGTCCTCCATGGCTAAGACTCTCTCCCATAAGGGAAGCTCATGATCCACCTGATGCAAAACAAGTGCCTAGATAGCATCCCCCATGTCAAATCTCTCCTCAAGTACCTACCCATCTGAATGCTCATCATGTTCAACTCCCACATGAGGCTCATCCATCGATCCATGAATGCAATTATCCATGTACAACTAGTTTTCTAAAGTGTAGGAGGAAGGGTGTAATCTTTCCAACTTCCTACAAAGTTGTTCAACCTCCATATCTTATTCTTGAAATTATTTTTGTGTTCTCTTCAAGGCATCATGGGTGAGCCTATCCATTTCCTCTTCTTCTTCATGTAGTGCACTATGGTACATATCAGCAAGCCTAAGAAGATGATCTCTATCAAAAAGAAAGTGTAGGTAGTTTTCCTTCATGACTGCCACTACCTTCCAAATTGCTTTAAAATCTACAAGGGGAGAGTCTAATTTCAATCTATCATCTATCCCTAAATACCTCCAATAATAATATATCACTAAGGCATTTGTGTCATCAAAAATTTTCATGGTTGTCCTAATTTATTCTTTGTTTACCTTAAACTACCCTACTAAAAAAAGTGGCTCGTGGGGAAATTTCTCCACTAGATTTTATGATTTGTTCCCATTCTCATCCTCCCAAAAATATTATTCTTCCCCTACGTGCTCTACTTCTGCACATTCCTCAATTGGAAGGAACAATGGTGGAAGATAGGTTTCTTTATACTGCCTTGTTTGGGATGCCAACAAACCTGCTTTCATAGTTCCTTGCAACCACTCATTTCCCAATTATTTAGTTTTGTTTACATCTTCTAAGGGATGGTATAAAAAATTAGATTGTTTGTGGCATGAATCCCCAACACATAATGCATCTTTAATCATGCCAAATCAACATTAGAATATTCTACAATAACATTATCCCCATGTGGAATGGATGCTATCTCATGATGGTGCAAATAAATATGGTTGCTGCAAAAATCAAAATTTGTGTCATACCTTGGTGTCACATCTTCATCATTCCCATGTAGTTGATCTGTGAGGGCATGATGCTCCACTTTGTTTTCAACTAGAAGACTCAAGGCCGCAATTTGTGATTCCTTTTGATCCAATTTTTCGTATGGCCACTTTGAGTTTGTGAACATAGCTTCAATTTATTTGGGTCCCCCACATGATGGCTGATTTTTTCTCCTCCTAGTGATCTGAAGGCTGAACAATGATAATGGATTTACTGGCTTCTGATTCAATTTTAGCATGGGAACCTTTGGATGCTACTTTCCTATAGAAACCAAACATCTTCTCCATCATTTTTTATGTAGAGCATTCTTGTAATAAGGATTGGCACTGCTGCAAGTTATGCTCCAACCTCGGTTGTGTCTTATCCATGTTCTTCAACAACCTTTTCCATTCAATTTTCTCCTCTTCTATGGGAAATACTGGAAGGAATATGGGTGACTTTATATTGTCTACAAGTCTAGCCATTGAAGAAACTTCATCTTCAACACTGTATATGTTGTCACAAAAAGGATCACCCAAATCATATGGATCATGCAAGCCTCCATTTATTATTTCAGATCCTTCATTTTCTTCCACCGAAGGATTGAAACCATCTTCAGAAAATTATTCTTCACATGTTAAGCTCCCCTCAAGATCCCATGCAACCAATTCCAACCTCATCTCCGCAAACCTTCTTCCAAGTTTTTCTTCAAGGTTCCTCTTAGTTCCCATATTTTTCTAGGAACATGCTCTGATACCACTGTAATACCCCCAATCATAAATTAGGAATGTTATCTCCAAGGTTACAATTTTAATTATATTGATTTTCATCTTTTCCCCAAATAGTGGCTTATGAAGGCTTATGAGATGTTCTCGTTCAACAACAATGGGGTGTATGTGTATTTTTGATGTACATTAAAGGTGTGCAGATAATTAATGTGTTTATACTCCATTTATATGTGTCCCAAATCAGATCTAATATAAAATTGGAATTTGGTAAAGAAACTAGGAACACTAGTTCAATTTTGGCCAAACCGGACACGGGGTTTCCAACTCTTCCCAAACACTACCAAAGAAACTCTAATTATCCCAATATCAGTTTAATGGACTCAAATAGACTCAAATAAAACTATTTTACCCATTAATAGACTCCAAAGAACTTCCAAAGAAGTATGAAAGACACCCTCTTAAGACTAGTGAGAAACTAGCACGATTTCCCCCACATAGGAATACTAGTTTTTCAACTTGACCCAAATACCTCCTAATAAACTATAATCCTTCCAAAAATATTCAATGAGACTCAAATACATCCCAACAGAGATAAATGACTCAATAACACACCTCATGGGACTTTTATTAATGTTTTACAATTAGTATTGTAAATTGCATATCCTTATGAGAAAGATTTATACATGGAATCATCGGTTACTTAAATATGATCACCATATGAGGAAAACACTTGTATATTTATTATTTATTGTAATATAACATTAATGACACTAATTAAAACAGTACATGGCTCTTACATAGCTCGAACCTCATGAAATAATCGGTTACGATTGTACAAGTTTGAACCTCTACCAGAAGAGATACAAAATGGAGTAGATCTGTTAAAATGGGCATATATCAGTCATATGAACACATTTTGGAGTGAAAAAAAAAAGGTTTTCCCACTGGAAAAAATTCTCTGAACATAATAGAACAGGTCTCACATCCCAGAAATTCTCAGAAGTGTCAAAACCAGAACCACCGTTTCAGCCCTCCCTCATCTATCCAAGCTCTAAATCAACAAGAAACACCCCCTAATGATAGATAAGCCTCCAAAATTGCACACTATATCACATATCAGTCATTTACTTCCAAATAATTATATCTCCAAGTGAAAATGGATCCAATGGTGCGCCCTCCTCAAGCAAAAACCCACAATTCCAACACCAAAATGCCCGGAAAACACCATAAACCTTTGTTGCTACAACTTGAAATTTCAAACACATGTAGATGAATTCAAAACAAAAATAGAACAAGATTTAAACATGCATCAATTGAATCTCACTTAATAAATCTGAGTGATTCCTCCTCACCTCTCATTCACATGAAGCACAATTGAGAAATTTGAGTGATTTTTCCTCTCTTGCTAGCTAGCGTGGAATATTTCACCACCGAAACTAGTTATGTAGAAAGGGGCACATCTCCCAAGCTTTATAATCTCAATGGATATCCAATACGAAAATTCAAGTGACCAAAATCCCTCTCACTTGTGTCTTCACCCCTTTTTATAAATATTCATGGATCATTTCCCCCTCATTCTAGGATTCTCTCACAAATATTTAATAAAATATAAATCAATGTTATTTTTATCAGAGAATGACACCTTGGGACTCATTAAATTCCTCTCTAATTTTATTTTTCCAAATAATAACTTCATTTACCTCGAAAATTCGAATTAGAGAGGCTTAGCTTGATTTTGGGGAAGTTACACTAGCATGTGGGCCCACCACTCTCCTCTAGAGCCCTCCTTGGCTAAATTTAGGACATGCAACATGTCATAGGTGACAAAAAGTTTCCATAAGATGTCATAGGACCTGATTCTTGTCATAAGTTGTCATAGATGTCATAGGTTGTCATGGATTTTCTATTTTTAGCCTGGGGATTACAAATCATTAGATGCCTCAATGATAGGATTCCTCCCACCTTGGATGGGAGTTACACCACATATTTGGACTCATAGCTCCACTAATCCACCCCTCTTTCTTAATTGTGTCCAATGACACCTTAGAATTAAAATTTGAGGGAGTTACAACTCATGTGGGGCCCAACTCAACCTCCTTATGCGCCCTCCTTGTCCAATTTTTCCTAATGTTGCATCAATCACAATTATTGGACATTATACTATACAAATTTGTGACCCATGCCACCACCTTAATAATTTATCATGAAATTTACCATGTGACTTAGGCCATTGCATGCCCTAGTCCGATGGAGTGGTCCTTAGTAAAAAATTGGGGACATTACAATTATCATCACCAATGTCATCATTGCCATCATCATCAAATCGTCATTCATGTCATTGTCATTGTCATGATCATTCTCATTGTCATTTTCATCATCATTATTATCGTCATCATCATCATTTTCAAGTAGGTCATCATTATCAATGTCAACATCATTGTCATCATCGTCATCGTCATCAATGTCATCATCATTATCATCATCATCATCATCATTATCATCACCATTGAAATCATTGCCATCGTCATCAAATTGTCATTCATGTCATTCTCATTGTCATCGTCATCGTCATGATCATTATCATTATCATTTTCATCATCACCATTATCGGCATCATCATCATTATCATGTAGGTCATCATCATCAATGTCAACATCATCATCATTCTCCTCATCGTCATCGTCATCATCATTGTCATCATTGTCTTCATCTCCATTGTCATTCATGTCATTCTCGTTGTCATCATCATTGTCATAGCTATTATCATTTTTATTTCATCATCGTCATCATCATCTAGGTTATCATCATCGTTGTCGTCGTCATCATTTTCATCGTCGTCGTCGTCGTCATCATCATCAACATCATCATCATCGTTGTCATTCACGTCATTCTCATTGCCATTGTCATCGTCATGTTCATTCTCATTGTCATTTTCATCATCACCAACTTTATCATGTAGGTCATCGTCAACAATATCAACATCGTCGTCATCACCATCATCATCATCATCGTTGTCATCATTTTTTCATTCTCATTGTCATTGCCATTTTCATCATCATTGCCACGGTTATTCTCATTGTCATTTTCATCATCACTATTATCGTCATCGTCATGTAGGTCATGATCATCACTATTATCTTCATCGTCATGTAGGTCATCATCATCATTGCCATCATCGGTATTTTCATTGTTGTCATCATCATCGTCATCATCATTGTCACTCATGGCATTATCATTGTCATCAACCATCAGAGTCAATTTGGGGTCTAAAATGGGCCTCATAAGAAAAAGAGCCATTGATGAGTTTGAATTCAATAACCAATAGAATTCCAAGAAAATTAGTCAACGATAATCATTGAGTTGGTATATTTGTCATAAAAAAACTATTTTTTTAATCATTATATTCAACTTGTCTCCCTTTGGTTTTACTCAAGATTCGAGCGGGGGCACTCTTTGGATGCTAAATTCAATTCCACATCCAACGAGTACCAAACTACATACTTTTGTGGACCCAATCCAATGAAAAATGAGAGATACATTAAAACAAATGTGTTACTTGAAGAAAGTAACACGTTTTTATGTATTTCTGATTTTTCATTGGATTGGGTCCATTTAAAGTATGTAGTGTGGATACTCGTTGGATGTGAAATTGAATTATGCATCCAATGAGTACTCCCGCTCAAAATTTGGGTAAAACCACAAGGAGATAAGTTGAAAATACAAAAGCAAATATAGATTTTTTCTCTTTTCCTCCAAAATTCACAACTCTTATTTCATTATTTTAAACATTATCTTATTATTTTCCTTAAGAGGCTCATTTTAGACCTCAAAAGGAATCTCATGATTGTCATCATTATTCTCGTTTTTATTTTCATCATCGTTATTATCGTCATCATCATCATTGTCATCTAGGTCATCGTCATCAATTTCAACATCATCATCATCAACATCATCGCTATTGTCATCATCACCATCATCATCAACATCATCGCTATTGTCATCATCACCATCATCATTATCATCATCATTGTCATTATTGTCAATGTTATTGTCGTGATCATTCTCATTGTCATTTTCATCATCATTATTATCGGCATCTGCATCATTGTCATGTAGGTCATCATCATCAATGTCAACATCATCAGCATCGTCATCATCATCATTATTGTCATCATCATCTCCATCATAATTGTCATTCGTGTCATTCTCATTGCCATCATCATTCTCATTGTCATTTTCATCATCACTATTATTTTCAACATCATCATTGTCATGTAGGTCATCATCATAAATGTCAACATCATCATCATCGTCATCTTCAGCATTATCATCATTGTCATCGTCGTCTTCATCATAATTGTCATTCATGTCATTCTCATTATAATCATCATTGTCATTGTCATTTGCAACATCACTATCATCGTCGTCATTTTCATCATCATCATCGTATCCATAATCATCATTGTTGTTTCCGTGATTGACTATCATTTTCATCATCACTATCATCGTCATCATTGTCATCATCATCGTCGTCGTTTTCATATTCATCGCCATCGTCATTATCATATAATTGCATCATCATCAATATCGCGGTCATTTCCATCATCATCATCATCATTGTTATCACCATCGCCATTCATCTCATTGTCATCATCGTCGTCATTGACATTGTCTTCATGATCATCATCATTGATGTTCGTCATTATTGTCCCCATCGTCATCGTCATCACCATCATCATCGTCATCACCATCATCATCATCATTACCATTGTCATCATGATCATCATTTCCATGATGAGATCTCCCCCTTTCCCTTATGGTTCTAGTAGTGATAAAACTTCAATCTAGGTTTCAATTGTCATCATCACCATCACCATCGCTATCTCCATTGCCATCACCGTCGCCATCGACACACACACACACACACATTGAAGTGAAGCATTGGAAGTTGTTTTCTATGGCATTATAA